>JARHVA010007195.1:0-312500 GCA_037957365.1 Torreya grandis
AATAGGTTTTGAAACCCATTGCTGCTTTTTGATCCTTTTAGCATCTTTGGTGATAGTAGGATCATATTGGATCCTTGGTGCCACAATCATAAACATTTTATATTTTTTCATCCTAATGGCCACTTTAGTATCATCTTCAACATTTATAAATACATTACCATGATCATAAGAATAGTTCCCATAGTTAATCCCTACTTTTCTTTCATATTTTTTGAGGTGTCCTCTAATATTCCCTTTAAGGTCCCAATGTCTGAAAGGTACATGTTTAAACCCATAACATGACCTAATTTTCCAATAATTTAAATGTGTTCCCACATTTTTTATTAAATTATGATAATGTTAAGATGGGTGGGATGGATGGCTACTTATTTGGATTTATTTAAGTTAGTGTCAACATTATCCACTAATTGAGCAATAATTTCCTACCTAGTAACCTTATTTGGCACAATCCTTGGTATTTATAAATAGTGTGCCTTTGTTCCCTTAATTATAATTATTATGTACTTAGGGTACAACTAGTAATCACCCATTTTATGAATATAATTATTTATTTGATTAGACAGTCTAGGCATATTATTTTCATTAATTACTTGATAAGCCATACGATAAAAGGTTTCAATCAATTTCTTAATGTTCTTCCTGACCTTATACACATGAACAAATGTTAAATTAGCACATATAATATTCTAAGGATACTCTATTGATGGTTATTAGGGTTCCTAAAATGGTGAGTAGACTATCATAGTTATAGTATCCACTATATATAACATCATATAGAAATTGCCATCTAGAAATCTTCTAGGATTGTTGATTCTGAGAATCAAGTTGGATTTGATGAGATATCTAATAGATATGACTTTATTGGATGTCATAATTATGTGCAAAAAATGGGCTTGTATCTCATTAACATTGTTAATGTTAAAAAAACCATATATTCTATTCAAAAGGGCCATATAAATTCTTACCCTTAGTTTGAAGACAACAATAGGAATGGTGAAGGTGGGCCCCTAGACTATGAAGTTGCTTGGATTACCAACCCATTCTCATAACTTGATTCTAAAATTCTTTTGAGAAACCATGAGTTCACCATCTATTACCTTTATGTCATCTCAGGCACCATAAGTCTATTATACTTATAGAAGGTATTATAACTAATATATGTAGTTGATGTTTTTCTTACCCTGAAGTGTAGTATTTTTCCATTTATGAATAAAGAAAACAATAGGTATATGCATGGAATTACCTTAGGATTTGATATTTCATTATGGATACCCATTAATTTGATGACCAATAGGTCATCTATGTATCTCTATGTGAATATGGATAACTAGTCCTTAGCTCTGTAGGGATGGGCTACCTTGACCACATCCTTAATGGTAGAATAATGCTTAAATTCATGGTTTAAGGATGCCAAATCAAATTATATATAATTATATTTATTTGACCCTAAAATAGAGTATCTAGAGGGTATTATACTATAAGCTATAACTACCATTAAATCTCTAGTTTTAAAAATCTTTTACTCTAAAAATTCAAAATTTTCTTCACCATAAGAGAGCTATGGATTCATAGTATTCACTTAGAATGTTTGAAAGAAATTTAATTAAAATGGGTTTGTAAAATCAAAATTTATTGATTTAATTTCATATTCTTTGATAATTTAATGTGTTAATTCATTGCTTCATGTGAATTAATGGCTATAATAGATTTCATTTCTTTTCCCTACTTAGTCTTTTCATTTAAAATTCATAAAATTGAATTTCATAAATTTTTAGTGCCATGTGGCTTCTTTCACATTTTATTGGATACTTAGTACTATTTATATGACAAATGTGTCTTTTTTTCTTAGAATTATCAGTGGTGTCTTTATTTTTTGCTTACATGTATTCATAGGAAATGTGTAAACATGTTAATGTTTCACTAAATAAATAAGAATTATATAGTGTACTTTACTCTTTAGGCCATGGTTTAGTGGGATGGTGATAAATGGTAGGATATTAATGCTCCAATGAATAAATAGGCTTCATTTCTTGTGCATAAATCAAGGGTCTTCAAGTGAGTGGGATGATGATACGTGGATGGCTCTTGATACTATGCTTACTTAGGATATTTCCTATAAAGGTCCATGATGATGTCACTACCAAGCTAGCAAGATGATGACATGTGTACAAATCTTGGTTATCTATTTTCCCAATATCTTCCATAAAAAGGTCCATGTTGATGTCACCACCTTACTAATGAGATGATGACACATGGATGAATCTTAATGATCCATTTGCCTAGGATATTTTGTATAAAGATCCATGCTGACATAACCTCTAAGAAGATGGTATGGTAACATGTGGATGACTCTCAGTGATCCACTTATCTAGGATATTCTATACAAAATTATTTGCTGATGTTACCTCTAGGGGGCCAAGATGGTGACATATGGATTTCTCTCATTCATCCCCTTGCTTGGGATCTTCTATACAATTTTTTTTGCTAATGTCACCTCTAAGAGGCTGGTTTGAATTGTACCTTTTACCTTGGTGCTATGTATGAGTGAAATTATGATGCATGGTAATAATGAAATCTAGGATGGTCTAAGAAATGCCTAAGTGTGAGATAATATATTCAAAAGACATAACATAGATAACAAACCCCACCACAAGAAAAACATGTCAGTCTAGTTATCCACATATATCACAAATCAGATCATGTACATAATTACTTAAATAAAATTGAAGGATAAGAGTAAAGGCTTAGATGTATCTTTTATTATTTTTAGCTTTGAAAATACCCTATAAATAATGAGATGAAACCTATGGATTGCATTAAGTAAACAACCAAAAACCAAGATAGTTAAGCAAATTTATCAAGCATCAAATAAATTCCTTGAATTCTTTATTTTCAAACTTTTTATCATAAAATTTTTATTAAAAAGTATCCAAAAGTATGTTCATTTAATATTGGGCCCCTATTTGAAAATTAAAAAAAATGGGGGTGTGTGTGTTAGGGCATAACACTAGGCACAAAGACTCTCTTTCATTGCATAGAATGACTAAGTATAGTTTTTCAAAAGAGGGTAAAATGCTCAAATGGAACTAGACACAAATGTGTAGATATTTTATGGAAGGAATTTGGCACACAAGAACATGGACTAGGTAGACATACATAATTTTTTCTTCTAGGTTATATGGATGTAAAGTTTTGGTTTTTGTAAGGTAGGTAAGGCATAAAAATCAACAAAATTTTATAGTATGAGTGTAGGGTGGTAATAATGGGCAAAGGAACATAATATAACATAAAGTAATGCTCAAGGAAGGCTATGCAAAATTTTATGTGTGATATAATTTTCATTAAGTCAACCATATTTGAAAATAAGTCACATGGATCTATAGTAAGATTATATAAACCTTAGTACGGTTGCATGAAGTACAATTTTGTGTAGAAGGAAAGACTTGAAAACTTAATTTCATGGGGATATGTATTAATAGATAGTGTGATATATTCATAGGTTGTTAGGAGATGTAATTAAACTAGGTAAACCTATACAATATTTAATGTACTATACACCAAAATTATTAAAATCACCATAGTTGGTTGAGTGGAAAAATTAAGCTTATAAAATTATGATATAATACATGGACTAACATGAAATATTATAAATCCTATATAATTTCACAAAGGATTCCTTTTAAAGATCAGTGAATAAGTTAATAAAAGGAGAGAGAGAGAGAGAGAGAGAGAGAGAGAGAGAGAGAGAGAGAGAGAGAGAGAGAGAGAGAGAGAGAGAGAGAGAGAGAGAGAGAGAGAGAGAGAGAGAGAGAGAGAGAGAGAGAGAGAGAGAGAGAGAGAGAGAGAGCTCACAAGAAGGCATATAGCCTTAGAGTGGTACTTAGAAATTTTAAAGACTCCATTATTATATTTTTGATCTTTCATAATGAATATTATAACCCAATATACCTTGTATCTATTACTTTTTGGAATAAAGTCATGTAATATTATCTAATAGTTAATACAATTCAAAATTTGTGTTTTTCAAATTTAGCTATATATTATGTACTAAACAAGTTTATAAACTTAGGGTGTGTGGTGTAAGACATATATGAATTGGGATGCCTAACCATAAATACATTATATTTTTATCTAAAAATCCATCTATTTATACATGATAAGTCTAAACTTATTCCCCATCTAGCACTCATTTGGTACTTATCTACCAAATATCAATCAAACATGTATACATTAACAAGGATGTTTTATGAGGTCCATAATTATCCTTCATGTTTCTTATTTATATTTATTTAAATACCTTCATATTTCACTATTCACACCTCTTTGGCCTATGATATATTGATATATGCACATATTATATGAAAATATGTATATGTACATTATTTTGGTTAAAACTAGTTATCCTTATATAAAATAGTATGACTTAATGGATTTAATGCTTATGGTGTTACTAATTTAAAGTGAGGGATGAATAATAAACATAGTGAAAGGTGTTATATACACAAAAATAGTAAATATAAAGATAAATTTGACTTGTTGACAACTTGTAATAGTTATTAGGTGTAACGTGTAGCAATTGAATATAACTTGTAGTAAATAGGTGCAACCCATAGCTATTATTATGTAACATATAGAAGTTTATATGTAACGTATAGTATTTTTTTTCAATTATATAATTTATTATACAACCCATAAAAATTACTATCCAACATGTAATAAGTGGCTATATGCGTTTTAGGGTTAAAATGAACCAATTTAGAAATAATGCCAAAAATGGCCTCAAAGAAATTTCTAAACCTAATTTTTTTTTTTGTATTTAATTTTTTAAAACCTTTTAGGACCTATATGGTTTAAATCCTATGTTTTAAAATGGATGAGTATAAAAATAATCTAGAAAAAAAATTGGAAATAAATAATTTAACAAACCTTTCCCAAAGTAACAAGTATAAATAGAAAGAGTACTTGTTTGGAATAAAAAAGGTATTTATGCAGATTAAGGGGGATAAAACTGAATGGAAAAATAGGAAGAAACCTTTTTTTATGTGACTATGGTTAAAACATGGTCTTAGACAATAGTGCTAATATTAGGATATTAGCACCATGTGGTGCTAGTGTCCCTCTTTTAGGAACTATCTAAAACTTTTAGGGAAGCTACAAGAGGGTCTAGGGGTTCTGTGTCTTCTAAAAACTTATATATGTTACCATTTTATATGAATTTATTACAAAAACCTAATGAGTACATGTACATATGAAATAACAACTAAATCAAATGTAAAAGGGAAAGGAAAACTAGGTTATGGGATGTTATAATTATGCAGAGTAGAACCCATGTTATCCTATTTATTACCTACATTAACCCAAATGCTAGGGGTATCAAATCACATGTATTTATACCTTAAGGAATGTGCATAATCAAATTATACAATATGCTATAATGACTTTCACTTAGGCCCTTATTTGATCAAGCATGTAATGTCTAGATGTGATAACTAAGTAGTATGCAAATTATTAAACTATGCTATTGACTAATTTTAAGTAATTATGTGCCAAAATAGTAAGTTCTAGATGTAAAATTCCTTGTGAGGCTCTTTATATATAAATAACTTTGATTTGAATATAATACCTTGTTCACTAGCCAACAGGTTATAAAAAAGGGATAAAAAACATAAGAGAAGGCTCAAAGTAGGGTTAAGACCCAAAAATGAGAGAAAAATGACAATCAAACACTAGAACCATAATTAGATACTAGTGTCACATGGTTTTACTTTCCTAAAAATGGTGCTAGTCTCATGAGGCCTAGAAATAGAGCTAAGACTAAGCATGACAAGATATGGGCCCCTCTAATTGGGAGGAGGTGACTTAGGACCATTGTGGGTGAAAAAAATAGGAAAAATAAGACATAAGAAAGATAAAAAAGACTCAAAATGACCTTATGAACAAGGACTGTATTAATCACCAAGACTTTCATGTGAAATAACAACAAAAGACATAATACTTATGGTTGATTGACCAAATTAGGGTGTTTATAGATTCATATTAAAAAATTATGTAGTTTAAAAATAAAATACACCTCATTTTGAGTACATATGTAAAATTTATGGCTTGAACAAATATACTATAGCAACTATTATGCTAACCCATAACAACTATTGTGCCACCCTGTAAAAATTATTATGATAACCTATATAAAATGTTGTGGGTTTTTATTTTATAGTTATGACCAAATTTAATCATCTTTTCACTTATAATTGACTTAGACAAAGGTGTAAAATAGTATCATAGGCTATAATATGTTATAAGTACTTGCAACTACTTGATTTCCATTTGATTGTTGCATGTATATTTCCTTCATATTTTTGTAACATTTAATATTCTTTCTACTAATTTAACATGGTTGTTTAATATTGTTGTGTTATAGGAATAACCAAAGATTATGGTTATAACATATAGATTATGTTTATCTTCTAATAATACCATGGATTATCCATATAAGAGAGAAATTGTAGGCTTAATAAATAATCAAGTAATTAGGAGAGAATAAGTAAATTTCATTCTTAGATCAAATTATATTTTATATGTATCAATTTTATTTGGATTAAAAATATAATTTTATTTTATTTAATCATCTCTTAAGCTATGAGGGGAGTCAATCTCCAGTCTAACCAAGGATGGTCCCACTCACACAAATTGAGTAGTTTGGTTTCAAATCCCTTAGATAATTTATTTATATTATGGGTGAATTTATATTTATTTTCATTCCTATAAGTGTATCCTTTAAATTCCATTTATATTTTCCATTTCCATGTGGAAATATTCTAAATATAAACCTAGATTTCATTCTTACAATTTACATTCTACAAGTGTGTTATTTCATTTCTTATAAGCATGATTTACTTTCCTTTCATTTACATTATGTAAGTGTCTTTCCCTATATGTAACATTTAAGTTCCTTGACATTTTAACGTGAATAGTGTTGCACATACAATTTTGACATCTTGTTAAAATACACACCTTGGGTTGACAATTAGTAAAAGTGACAGGATTCATAAACCAAGTGGCTATCCCATCAGATCAGTGGGGTTGTATATGAGCATTGGATACAGTAGGTTTAATTTGTGGTTTTATTATTCTCATAATTTGGCACCATTAATGGATATAGGTATCAATAATTAGTGTCTTAAGAGGTTGAGATATATTTCCTACTTTCTAGATTAGATTTACTAATTTATAGATTAAAATTTATCATTTTATAGATTAAAATTCTTAGTTTTTAGATTAAATTTCATGTGTTTAGACTAAGTATCTATTCTTCATGTACTAAACATAAAGATAATGAGACTAAACATAGAAATAATAATATATTATTCACACTATAAATATGTTCTATTACATATTCATTCAAGTATTACAAGTATATACTAATGTCTTTCCTATAAAGAGGATGAACCATATCACCACAAATCTCTGCTCATATCCCTATGAATACACATAAACCTATATGTGTAATATTTTTTTAACATACAAAAATATATTTAACAAACAACCTATTTTAATAACTAACCAAATATAACTAATAGTGAATTACTACTTTCATAATTATTCACACAAATTAATGTGAGGACTAACATTTCCTAGCATTCCCCCCTTAGGCCTTACATGGTAATTTATGTTTTACATGATTTGATTAAAGTAGATAAGGAACACATCAACCTCTCATCAACCATTCATTATCAAGAACACATTAATTGAATCAGTGTGGAAACTTTGAATAGGTACATATTCCATCAACCATTCACTGAGGGAACTACATAAACATATACAATGTGAGAAATTACAAGAAAAAAGTATCTGTTTAACTTTCACTCTTATATCTCCAAGAACTAGATCAAATATAATCATATGCCAATGCATGCTACATAATACTATCTAAATCTTGATATCTAGATCTTATTGAAAATGACCACTACTATGCAAATAATGCATCTCTCATTTATTCAATGTGAATACAATTGATGTTTCACTAGATGATCATCTTCATAAGAAAGTATGGTAGTTAAAGGATTTCTATAGTCATAGGATTTATATAGTTATTTATCCTCCTATATAAATTTTTCCACATTCCATGACACTTTTCTCCAATCTAGTTGGGGTAAATAGGAAACACACCTCTTATTTATGATACATACAAACAAGTTATAAAAATGAAAAAAAAATATGTGCCACTATAGTAGAAGTGATCCTACATTAATGGTTAATGAGAGGCTTATAAATCCTTCATCCTCCAATGTCCTCCAACCTCCAATAGGTGAAGCTACTCACTCAAGAAAAATGTTGATAAAAAACAATCTTTGCATGTTATTTTTTATAATATGACCCCTTGCATATTTAGACATTGTGTATAAGTGATAATGAATCCATTATAATAAAGAATTTGACTTTTACAATACAATGACATAATTAATAAAGCACTAAAAATACTTTGACACATTGAATTATAAAATGTATATCATATTATGGACCTAGTAACACTTATATGAATTATTTTGACTATGACTTGATAAAAGACCATTATTACCCACAATTTATACAACCATATGTTTATGAAACCTAAAATAAAGACTAATAAATCAATAACTAGACCTAAATTGAAAATAACAATAATATCCATATACTAAACCAATAGACTATTTTAGTCTAATCATAAACATAAAATAAATTTATAAAAAATACCTATAATAAACCTAAACCTTGAAAACAAATTTATCGCAATTATAATTTGAAAATTATTTAGAATTTTTTAAATGGAGTTATTGACAAATGATTATAACATAAAACTAAAACAAAAATAATAAAAAATTAATATACCTATGAAATGGTCTTCACCAGTTCTAACTTCAAATGAGATTATTCCAATAGGTTAATCTTGATGCTAAAGTCACCTTTAGAGTGTGGAATTGATGTAGATGGAGATACATGGTAGAGATAAGATAGAAAGTGTGATATCAATGCACGTATGATAGATAAATGAGATCAATGATGACATGGGCATACAACTAGCTATTTTATTAAAAGTTTCATGATAGCTAATGATGACCCATCAATACAATACCAATCATAATGTAGATCTAAGGTAGAATTGCGTGGCATTCAGTTTTGATGTTGGACTATATGTACTGGGCATTGATCTTGTGAAAATCAACTTTCAAGAACAAAGGTTGATCTAAGAGGTGTGTTGATTATGAACATCAAGGCAAAATCCTTGAATATGAACCTAATTTTATTGATTTGAGTATATAGTGCATACATCATTAGAGACCTAATGAAAATTACAATGGCTCGAATGATAATTTAGACCAACTACAAGATTCACAAAAAGAGGCATGAAAATAACTCTTGATGAAAAATAAATGTTTTTTGTCTTCAATTACAACTCCTTAAGATTACATAGCTTTTATCTAATCTCATACACTATAAAGGGAGGTGAAATAAAATATGCAATGTCAAAGACAAGAGTGGATATAGATTTTGGATCTGAAAGTATATTTTCACTTTTAATGGTTGGGACATTATTCTAATGAATTGGAAAAAATATGATCTTCTATTGACAATGCACTCTAACTATCATGCCTATATAAAAACAAATGTGCTATTCTAATATATACAAACCTATACACTCACAAAAAATACATGTCTAACCTAAATTTATATTAGTCTTGGCTATCATCATGTGGACAACCAATAAATTTGAATTGCCATATGACAATTAAATCAACATATTTCTCTTCATAGAAAACCTTCTCTTAGAATCCCTACTCTGATACCAGATAATGAGTTTGGTTTAGTTCTTCATATACTAAATATAGAGATAATGATACTAAACATAAAAATAATAATATATTATTCACATTTTATATATTTTCTATTACATATTCATTCAGGTATTATAAATATATAGGAATGTCTTCCCTATAAAGATGTTGAACCATATCACCACAAATATATCCTCATATCCTTATGAATATGCATAAACCTATTTGTGTAATATTGTTGTAACATACAACAATATATCTAACAAATAACCTATTTTAACAACTAACTAAATATAACTGATAGTGAATTATTACTTTCATAATTATTCACACAAATTAATATGAGGACTAATATTTCCTAACAAGATGTACTGTATGTAACAATCTATTCCCTTGTATTTAATAGATAATGAATCTAATAAAAGAGGATATTTTGATTACTTGTCTATTGTAAGGATGTATAATATCATTTGTGTGTGTTCCCCTAATTATTTGATATCTCCCCCTTCCACTCCTCCATACATTGCTCTCTTGTTATATGTAACTAACATGACCCTACATTGGATCATCCATTCCTTCACACCTTAGGTGAGCTTGCAAGACTATTCTTCTCTATATGATATGCCTATGTGATAACTTGTTCAAGGTGTGTCAAGCTAAACTCATACAAAATCTTTGCCCTAAATGAATAGACACACAAAAATTTCACACCTCGGTAAACATATGTTATGATTTTAATTGAGCATGCATGTCTTATTAAATATTCATTTTAGATATCAACAAAACTACATATATAATTATTTTAATCATATTGATTTTATTTTAGATAATTCATGTTAATAATCTCTTCAAGTTTCTAGGACATCCTCTACATGATATTTGAAGACCAAGTTAGATAGATTCCTTTCCATATCATCACTTATGTAACTATGGATTGTACATGATCAAATGGAGGGGAAGTTGAATCATGTCTAGTACTATATCAACCAAAAACATTTTTTGCATAGAGCTAAACTATATGGTAACTACAAATAAATTATTTAAGATTATATATGCTATTACATTTTTTTCCATTAGTAGATTCCATGTTCTTGTGCATTTTTATTATCCACTCATCTGACATGTAATGCAAAAAATAAATCTCAATGGTTCCACTATTATTTAGTTTTTATTACCTCAAGAATTCCATATTAACATCCTAAATAATCCTAAAGTTTTTATTGTAAATGATGATTATTTTTTACAAATAACATCTAGTGAACAAATTGCTAGGTAGATAATGAACATATTATTGCACTTTATATGAATGTTCCTAGGTTTGATTACAAATTAGATACAGGAAAGTCTTCCTAAAATTTCTCTTATCAATAGATACAATAACATACACCCATTATAGTGAGAGATGATGGAATTTGTGGAAACCTACACATTATAATGAACTATGTTGAGTATATTTTCATCACCTAGAGCTCACTCTTCACATTCTATGTCATGATGGGTTCACAAAGAGTTTTACTTTAGAGGACTAGTTAGTGATTCATAATTATACACATAAAAACCACCATGTTAAACCTAGAACTAATTGGTTTAGAGTTGAGTGGATGTTAGACAATGAGGCAAAGAATCTACGTGCTATTAATTTTATTACGATTTCTTTTTTGGTTAGTAGACATCAACCTCCAATCATATTACTATGGATAAATTCATTCAAAATGTCAAGTTTTAGAATGAATTAGGGGTTGTAACATGATGTAATATATCCTCTTCTTAAATTTTAATCATGTCATCATTTTTTCAAAAACTCAAAAATTAAAAATTAAATAAAAAATCAACAATGAAAACCATCAAGCATTGTTGATAGTCCCAGTTCAAAAAAAAACTTGTGGGATGACTAACTATTTAATAAAAATCCTTGATTATAAAAGTAACTTACTAGTTGATCAAGGGAAATAAAATTTAAATAATTTTCACAAAGGTCCTATCATAATTCAAAAATTTATTGATCTCATATAATTTGATAGCCTTCTCTTCAATTTTCTACAATTCTACAGTGTCACTAATCATTCAAGATGTTGATTGCTGAATTCATAACTTTATTGCATTACCTAAAGAATGACATGATAGTAATCCAACCAAATTACTAAAACAATATTATGAAACATCATTATTTTATTTATAAACCTTTTTTTATGTGTTATTTTCCACTATCTATTGTAGTCCTTAGCTAGTCTTAAGACAACCGTGTCATTTATACTATCCATTTTATATGTCATGTTTAGTTAAGTTCATGCCAATTCATCCAACTTCTTGTCGCATCCACCTAAAAAAAACCATCATGATGTCTAATAATTATCTTGTTCCATCCATTTTGACGTTTATTATCACACTTGTATATACCCCATTTTCACCACTTTCTCAAAAGAAAAATATACAGTTCACTTGAGGACAAGTGTCTACATTTAATTCAAGGGAGAATAAGGATATAGATATTAATCTCTTTTGGATTGATATATCTTTTAAACATTAATTTAGGGGGTATACTATAAATTTATGTCACTTGAAATAATGCCAAAAGAGGGATGGCAATCATCACAAATAAATTGTGATAAGGATATATTTAAATTATATCACCATCAACATTTCAGAAATATGTAGCTTAGATAAAATAAATTATTAATTAAAGTATTCACTAAAATATAAAAAAATTTGTATGAGGTTTCATACTTGTAATAATTCTATAGATACTTATATCCATTATTGTACACATGAAGTTTCATACATGTATTCAAGGATATAACTTGCTTTTTTATATATATGATTAAATAAGTTACCTCATGTCATAATAAAAAAACATAGTTTGGTGTTGTGATATCGTCATTCCAACTAACTATGCTTCATAATTTTCTCCTTTACTCACTTTATTTTTATATGATTTTTAAGATTTCTATTCATCATGATTAAATCATAAGAAGTTGATGTAAATAAGAAAATTTCCCCTATTTTTGAAAGTGATACTCAATATATCTTAGATTTTTATTCCATAAAGTTTTTAAGAGATCAAAGGAATTATATAGGCATGATTATTATAGGTTATTTTTGTCAAGATCTTATGTTTTTACTTTTGTGGAGATCAATGATTTTGTAGGAATATGCAGTCATATCTGATAATGGCATTGATTAGAATATTTACTTAAGAGTTTGTTGTGATGAGTTAATGGCCTATATAGAGATAGAAATATGCAAACACTAGATTACATATCAGAGTATCCATGACTAAAATGAATGAGTGGCATTGAAGGAAGCATACAGTTCTTATAAAGAGAGATAGATTGTTTAAAAATTTATGGATACAAACATCAAAGTATATTGATAAAAAAGAGGAGATAAAAAAGTTTTTTTTTAGAGGGATGCCTTTTAATATATTTTGATGAAGATGCCACCTACTAATTTGAAACTTATTTCTACATTTTTCATTTCATTTCCCATTTTGATTAGAACTAAATTCATGTCTTTTGCATAGGGATGTGAAAAAATTTAAGTTGGGGGTTAGGATGAGGTCAAGAATTGTATCTCATAATACATATTTATCTTTCCTAAATACTATATTGATATATACACATATTGTATGAATAATGTATATGTACATTGTTTTAGTTAAAACTAGTTATGTTTACATAAATTAGTATGATTTAATGAAATTAATGTTTATAGTGTTACTAATGGAAAGTGAAGGATGTAAAATAAAATTCATGTAAGGTGTTATATACCCACAAATATAAAGGAAAAATATCCATTTGACTTGTTGACAACTTGTAGTAGTTATTAGGTAAAACCATTGTAATTGGGATGCAAGTTGTAGCTGTTGTTATGTAACCTATATTAGTTTATATATAACTCAAATTAGTTTTTCATCAATCATATAATTTTTTATACCACATAGTAGCTACAATCCATCATATAACAATTGGATACATGCATTTTAGGGCTAAAATGAAATAATTTATAAATAATGCCAAAAATGGCATCAAGGACATTCCTATAACTAAATTTTATTACATATTTGCATTCCTCTTGAAAATTCATGCACAATAAAAAAAATGGAACCTCATTTCAATTATGTATGAAAAAGTCATGGACTATGAGAATAACCTATAACAACTATTTTGACAACCCATAAAAACTATTCTGGGTCATTTTTTGATAGTTATGACCAACTATCATCATCTAACCACTTGTAACTGACTCAGCTAAAGGTGGAAAAGAGTTTTAAGATAGGATGCTATAACTATTTGAATTTACTTCATTTCCATTCAACCATTTTATTTATATTTACTCCACATTGTTGCAACATCTTATATTATTTAAAATAATTAAACTTACATTTTTAATATTTTTATATTGTGGGAATAACCATAGATTATGGTTATAACTTATAGATTATATAGATCTTCTAATAATACCATGCCTTATTTATTTAAAAAATAAGCTACATGTTGAATCAATAACAAGTAATTAGGAGTGAAAATAAGCTCATTTTATTTAATAATATCTTAAGCAAGGATGGGATTCAAGTTCTAGTCCATCCAAGACAGGGCCCACTCACATGGATTTAGTAGTTTGGTTTCCTAACCCTTACATAGTTTATTTTAATTATGTATGCATTTTAATTTAATTTCATTATTGTAAGTTGGTCCTTTCAATTCCATTTATATATTTAATTTTCATGTGGGAAGTATTACACCCTATTCTACCCTATGGAAAGTACAATGATAATTATGATTTATTTCACTATTGGTGACTATGGATGTTTACATTAAACACTATTGTGATTAGTTTAGGATAGATTTTGACATATTGCATTTTAATTTATATGGTTTAAAAAAATGTATGATTATGTTGATTAATTTAGCATTTGGATTTTAATGCTATGAGTTCTTTTTGATACATACTTAGAGTTAGTAATCTCATCCATTTTGATTTATATGATTATAATAGACTAACTACCCTCTTTCCCTAGTTAAGGTGGATGTATGATGGTTTATTCATACCTTTATAATAGAGACATGAGAGAGAACACCATATGGTAAAAGGTCATAGATTGTGACCATTGGGGGTAAACAAAATTACCAAAGAATAACCACACACTCACATATCATTGTTTGAGTTGAATCTAATTTTATAATATTTATATTTATGATGAGTGTTAACCATCTATCACTTAAAATACTCATGTTGGTTATGTTAGTTTTGGATTGTTTGTGCATTACAATTTTTATTACATAGTCATATACTTATATTATTTTCCTAGTTATAACCTTGTATCATTTACATGGTCATATTTTTGTGAATATGGTTTGAGGGATAATAAAATTGCATAAGTCAGCATGAACCCTAAATATGTGTAACTTAATGTTTAAACTTCATAAAGTGACTATGTATTTCATGACTCTTTTTGATAATATGGGATTATTAGAAGGAACAAGTCAAAATATAAAGTATTCAAAAATGGACTATGGCATGATGAGTTCAGGTTTCCAATAAATGGGGAAAAAATTGATTTAAATGAATTGATTATGCTAGTTACTTTGTGAAAACAAGTTGAAAATATTAATTCTTTTAGAAAACCCTAAAAATAATAGGACTTGCATTATGAAGTTATAAAACTTCATTATGAACTAAATTGGCAATGAATACATGGAAGATTTGGTATTTTCTCTATTCAATAAGCACTAGATAACTAGATGCTAATTTAATGAGGTTAATATAAAAACCTTAGTTTTGTAAATAAAATAGAGAGAATGATGGATCACATGAAGTAGGGAAGTTTTGATTAAGCTGATTTGAAGGAGGGTTAAAAACATTAAGAGAGGGGAGAAAAAAGAGAGAAGACATCAATGGAGAGAAAATAATAAGTAAGGTTGGAAGATAATGGAATACCCAATAAGGAAGTTATTTATTTCATTATTAAACATAAAATTAATGAATATACCCATTATGGATATGAAACTCTTGTTTTGATAGAGGGTTGTTATATAGTTATTTATTAAATTTGTTGGAGTTTTGAAAAAGATGCTAATATTGAAGGTAGGGATAATGAAAAACATGATATATTTAGGGTTATTATTAAATATTTCATTTATATTTTACCTTAAAATTTTAGCTTTCCTATTATAATGATTTTAGTTACACACATTTAAAAGATAGTAGTGGAATCTCCAACTTCATGGGATATATAGGTTTTAGTGAACTAGAATGCAAACTTGCTATTATTTTTCTTATTTTATATCATAGTGGTTGAAGATAAAATATTATTTTATTTTATTTCATTTAATTTAATGTATTTATATATTAAAACATACCAGATTTGGTTTCCTTTATCTTCAAAACTTTGACACCATTTGAAGGTTGCATGTTGTGTTTTCCTTCGTTATTTTGAATAGACCACTATTTGAAGGTTATATGTTGTGGTTTCCTTCATTATTTTTACTATTAATTCATTAATGAATTTAATATTTATGATCATGATTCCATTTTAAGGTCATTATAAAATTTTTAGTGATAATAATTTACTTATAAAGAATAGTTTGGCTAAAATATGTCATTTTTAACAACATTTACTCAATCCACCATAGTGACCATATGGATGTTACTTATTATACCTTTATAAATGGTTGATTAATTATCCATATGGGATGTAGATTATTTTTCTTAGTAATAATAATATATTTCATCAAGGAAATAATAGTGGTAATAATAATTTTTATAGAGAATATGGATCTAATTGAATTTAGAACCTACATGTACTTTGTGTGTGTAAATAAATTTGTATTGCATATATGAGGTTTGAAACATTTATTATTAATGTAGATTGATTTAAAATATAGTATATAATTTACCTCTATAGACATATGGATGCTCTCATTTTTTTATTTGATTGGTAAAATATGGTTTGAAGGGGCCCGTACCCATTACAAAATAGAACCAAAAGATAAGCAAGAAAAAGCAAAACAACCCAGCAAGAGAAAAGGGATAACCCAATAGATTATCCAAACTACTACTAAACATCATCCAATAGTTAGAAAGAAGTCCAAAAAATAATCCTAAAGTATCAGGGAGAAATAAAGTTATTCCAATTTAGAATAAGCAACCAATTACTTGGTTGTTGTATTGGCTTATTTGTTACATTTTCCTTTGGTATGACTTCTAATGAACTACTCCTCATCCTTATCCAATTTATTCCTTTTGGATTCTAGGTGGAGGGCTCCTCTTTTATCTTCCTCAGAAACCCAAATGTCCTCCTCCATTTTATCCTTATGTGTAGACTCATCTCTAGGGGTGTGGGTCTAAGGGATCTTGCCATCATTAAAATTTTTTTTGTTAACATAGAGAAAATTACTAATCCTCTAAAATTCCTTCAAGATTTATCCTCATTGAAGATTCTATATTGCAATTTTAGTGTGTAGTTTTTGGATGGAATCCTCAACACCCTTGTTAACATCATCCCCCAAGATGGATTTTTCTCTAAAGGCATATGAAGGGCTTCCTAAATCAATTTTATGTTTTTGATGTGCATAGGTGCTATAATCCCCCAAATCTTTCCCTTGATTTTCCTCTTTAGGTTTTGATTGAGAGGCATTAACTCCATCCTCCTTTGAATATTCCTTCTCACTATTGATTTGAATATCCTTGGAGACGATCTTAAACTAGATCAGTTCTACCCATTTGATCAAAAAAAGATGAGGCCATAGTGAATTCAATTCATAGCCAAATTCTTCTTAAAGTTTAATACAAACACCTCCAATGATTACAAAAAAATGGGATACTAATATAGTTACCCTTGAAATGATTCAAGAGTAAGAAATGATGTGAATGGAGAATAATATGTTTTCCTTCCAATTTGATATATCACATGATTTAGAGACATACCTCTGACCATTTCCTTGGCAGGTCAGCATGCATGAAACCTTTATTGGATGAGGGTTTTGGCCTGTACTTTTCCTTTTTATTTTTTGAAAAAAATATACATGAGATCCTCCTTGTGGTGCTTGTATTTAAATGCCTTTACTTTGTGTCATTCCATCTCGATGGTCTCTCCTATCAGTTTTTCTATTATCTGAATCTTCAATCCATGCATTCTCACCTTACGATTATTCCAACCTCAGGAAAAATCCTTGGAGAGTGAAGTATCATTCCAAACTAGGCATTCCATAAAAGGGTCTAGCCCCACTTTGACCATTTTTTTCTATGCATGCTCATTATTTTTGATATCCAAATAGAAAATTGGATCAAAATGGTCTCTATCCCCTCCCATTTTTCTTTTTGGATAAGTATTACCTTTTTAAGTGGCATAAATAGTGCCTTATTGGGAAGGAAGATAATAATGGATGGAGTTATAAATAGACACAAATGTGGTTTGAGATCATGATGGTTTTCACCCATATAAATCCTTGTAAATTAGAGCTTTGCATGTGTGAAAATTCTTTCACTTAACCCATGATCTTAACACCATAAGTTTGAACATAATTACTGTATGTGATGTGTCATTTTTCATTCTCAACTATTTGGATGACATCATCTAAAAATTCTCCACTATGCCATGTGATGTAATAACTTCTAAGGACCTCAATTTTTGTTAAGCATTTGGCTTCCTTGTTGCTTTCTTTGTAGACATGCTTGATGATAACTCCTTTGAAATGATTTAGTAACATTTTTGCATCATTGATGATTTTGGTAATGTTCTAAGAAGGTGGGGAGAGTCCTTTAAGGTAATTGATGATGTTCATTAAATCCCCTTCTATGTGTATAAATCAAAACCCTATATTAACTACCTCTTCAACACCCCATAGTGTCATAGAAGCTTTAAAGAGGTGATTAGTTTAAATCCCTAGGTGCCCTACATAAGCTTCTTTGATGTTCCCTAAAGAATTCCTTATCAAACTAGTAGCTCTAGCTAGGCTAGGATTCTACTTTATTACCCCATCAAAGTTAAATTTGACCCACTAGGGAATAGGGGGAGACCATTTGACAAGTGATCTATCCACACCTTTAGATTGGAATTTGTTGGGAATGAATATATTAAGCTGATTCATGATACTGGAAATGATTGGAGAGCTTGTTTGGTCAAATGAAGAGGCTGAGATTGACCAATTTTCCTACATCAAACTCTTTATCCTTTTGAAGGTGAAATCGGGATGAGGCTAATGACTATCAAAGATACATGAATTCTTAGCTTTCTAAATGATCCATAAAATGTGAGGTAGGGCCAAGTTACACCAAAAAGTGAGTTGAGGTTCCTCATAAGGGGGTTTTCATTGGGTGATTAAGTCCATGATGGATCTTGGAAAAACCCATAAAATGTTAGAATCATTAAAATATAGCTAATGCAAAAGGATAGAAAAGGAATAAATGTTCCACAGACTCCACTTATTATTTTCAAAGTGAGCATCTATTGGGGATGGTTAGTCCTCTGTTAATTAGATTGTCCACTATTAAGATATTATTTTGTGCTACCAACTAAAAGAAAACATTAATTTTTGGTATGAGGTTCTTAATCTAAAGAGACTTCCAGTTGAAATCCTCATCTTCCAAGTTACAAAGAGATAAGAATCCTAATTTCACTAAGTAAATCCCACTGGGATCATGTTTCCAAACAAGTTTGTCATCCCTAGGAAAGTGACTGATAGGAATATGTTGAATGGATTCATTCAGATCTTGGAGAAAGCAAAATTATTACTATTTCAAACCAATTTCACTTAGGATTTTATAGCACTTTTTCCCATTTTTAGTTTCTCAATAGTCTATAACCTTGAGGCCATAATTATTCTTAAAAAAGGATATCAAATCTAGGTCATGAAAAGCTAAATCTAGAGGGGTCAAGTTCCATAGGTCACTCCAAAATTAAACCAAATTGCCTCTATCGACATTCCATTTGAGACATTTTTTAAGAATATCCTTACCCACCTTCTCAATTAAATACTATAGGCCTATAAATTCTCTCATCCCTAGGCCTATAGAGGTGATTTTTTAAATTAGAATCAATGAAATATTATAGGATTATAGGTAGTTGACACAACTACCTAAAAACATATCATTGAGAAAACCAAGTTTTATGATTAATATAACTTTAATTAGTGGTGTATAAGTGTATCCAATTCTTAGAACTATCATATTTATAATACTAAACTATTTTTTGGAATAAGTAAGGCTTGTGAATTTTTTTAGATTGACTATTCTATTATAGTGAAGGTAGTAACTGTGTCTATGTGAGTATTTTATCAATGTTTTTGATTATATAAGGTGGAAGACCAGGGGCTAAACCCTTACAAAAGTAGAGGAACCATAAAGGCAATCAACATAAAATATGCCTTACGATAGGAACAACATAATCAATGTACTAACAAACACAACAAACTAAAATAAAACAAGAACAAGGAAAATGAGAGATAGAGAAATCTCTCCTCACATAACCATAGATTTGATGAGGTCATTCAATTTATTAATGTTCTCCACATTGATAGTAGAAACATTATTACCCACTTCCTGCAGCATAGACATGTTTAGGAGAATAGAATTCTGAAGCCCAGTGGTAAAGTTATGCTCCAATTTTTGGATGCGACCCTTCAGGGCAGCAATTTCATCTTTCAAACCAATCTTGGTTTTGGTTTCCTCATCAACTTCCTCCACATACATTTTTCCCTCTTTTTTAGCATTTTTTGCAATTTCAGCACCATCCTCCAGAGTAGCCTCAAATTATTTTATCTCCTGCTTACCTTCAGTATCCTTAGAGATTTCCTGAACTTCTAATTCCTTGTACTATTCCTCTTAGGTGGCTTCCTTTGAGGTGCTCTCTGAATATTTAATAAGCCTAGCCTTGGGAGCAGGTCTGTCAACAATCTTCCCTGACTGTTAAACTCCTAAGGAGAGGCCCTCCTTACTAACCTTAGTGGACATATGGGATTTACCACCTTGACCCCCAGTGGTCCTACCAAGATTTTTATGGTCCCCCCAATACTCTCTTCACCAGCATAAAACTTCCTTTTCTTGCCCTTCATGCTCACAAAGGAGCCAAGGGTGTCAATGGGGGTCTCCTCAGGAGTAGAAAAGGAGACTTCTTTAGTTTTGGTAGAGATAGGGGAAAGATAGGGCTCATCAACAACATCACCAACTAAAGGGTTAGAAGAAATATCCCCACTATCAATTCTAATAGTCTTGGACGGCTCAAGGGCATGATGGAAATTATAAAAATAGAAAATGAGGCCCTGATGGAGGGGGATAAGATTCATATCAAGTTTTTTTACTAATTTTTCTCTCACCCTAATGATAGAATGTTCTAGGGAGGAGAGTAGATAAAAGGAAAATTAATGAGAGTATTACACCTAAAATGATTTAAAAGGGGAGAGATGATAATTATATAACTTGGTGAATCATCCTTCCAGCATGAAATACTTTATGAGGATGAAGCACACTCCATCCCATGGCTAAAGTAATTTAGCTCTATTAAATTCTCCTTGGTAAGGAGCAAGTTCTTTGCCTTCTCCCAGAAATAGCTTCTAGCTGGAGAGGTCCATCATTTTTATTTTCCTTTGTAGCTTCATCCCCTGTATGGACATGCCTATAACCATAGCTATCACATTTTCATAAATCTCAAAGTTAATTCCTCTAATAGTGACTCACCAGTTTAACCAAGACCTCATGAATTTATTAGATAGGTTTTCATCAAACCCATTGAGCCTCTCCAGGTAGGGACTAATCCCACCCTCTTTGCAGTAATGCTAAACCAATGGGTTATCTTTAAACTCATAGCAAGAGACTGGTTCTATTTGAATTCTATCACCCCCCATTTTGGATTTACAGACTAGACCAAGAGAATTCCCAATTTTAACCTTTGTAGTTGAAGTGGCTTTAAGCCCTTGTTCCTGAATATGCATAATGATAATGTGGTAGCACATAATTTAGAGTATCATGCAGAGATGATATTTACTTCTCCCATGCTTAAAAATCATTTCTCGGTGATATCCATAATGAAGTCCACTTGCCTTAACACATTGGTACAATAAATCAAAAATGATTATCAAAAGAGTACAATAGGCACCAAACTCTGAGATCCACGTCAGTGCCCTACAAATGGACTGACTAATAGAGCTATCCTTCTCATATGTCTGACTCATCCTTAACAAGTCATTTACTTTTGGATAATATCCCTAATGTTTAAAGGGATATGATCTATTTGGTGCCAACATCACTAATTTGAAAATTGTTGGCTGAGATTGGCACAGGCATCAACAACACTATTTCCCTCCCTATAAATATGTGAAATATCAACTCTGGTAAGCTTTTGCAAAAGAAATTAAATATCCCTAATGATATATTTTAACTTAATGCCCACATTCACTATTTTATTAACTACATCGATGACCATTTTAGAGTCCCCCTAGATAATCAAATTCCTTATACCTAGGGATATAGCCAATTTTATCCCCCATAGGAGAGCCATTGCTTTAGCATAGTTATTGCTCTAGTAGCCTATTCCACTAGCATAGACAACAATCATCCACCCTTTGTCATTTCTTATAATCCCTCCTCCACTGGCTTTACCATTAGACTTGGAGGCTCCATCAAAGTTAAGTTTCATCTAGTTAGGCTTTGGGGGAATCCATTTAGTATTAAGTCTTTGAAGAGTTTTGGAATTATTATAAGCAGGAATATGGTTTAGAACCTTCCATTTAGCCACAATTTGTTCTTCTTCTTGAGTTAGGGGTTTCTCTTCAATATGAATATGAGCAATGGTGACACTTTCTAAAAGAGTCTTAACAAAAGAATGAAACACCTAAGAGGCATTTCTAGTAGTATCCCTAAAATTTTTGTGGTTGCACTCTTTCCATAAAATCCAACTCAAACAGGGTAGAGTTTGATTCCATAATTCCATGAGCCAAGGATGAGAAAAGGTAGGATTCTAGCTAATAATGACTACCTTAAGGTTAGAGTTATAGACCCACTCAATACTAAAATTATTTAAGATTATGCCCCAAAGTTCCTAGGTAAAATCACAGTGTATGAAAGGTGAGAAATTATTTCCTCTTTTAAACAACACAAATAACATTTGTTGACCAAGGTAAACCCTCTCTTCTGATGGTTGTCTTGAGTTAAGATTTTGTTATGAGTAGTAGCCCACCAAGACATGTTGATTTTTGGTATAAGTTTATAGTTCCAATTTTTTTTCCATATCTCTTTATTCTAAGCCTCAGGAATTAGCAATTGATAAGCAGACTTGATAGAGAACCATCCATTCTTATCTAGCCACTAATACTATTCATCTTCATGCAAGAAGAGAGGGATTTTGATCCCTTGAATCAACTACTAAATCTCTAGAACTCTAGGGAAGAGCTCAGGATGATGACCACAACAATCTGATATATTTTTCTAGCTCCTTATGCCATTGTTATTATCCATATAATCACTGACTTTATCACCAAAAAATTGAGTAGCAATGTCAACAATCTCTCCATAGTTTTCCTATGTGATGAGAGCCTTATCCTTTACCCAAATGTCATTCCAAAATTTAATATGCCAGCCATTTCCCAATTTCCATCCAATTCCTTGATTAAGAAGGCTTCTACTTTTTAGCATTTTATTCCACATCACAGATCCCTGGGGTAACCCTACCTGTTGAATAAAGTTGGAACCATCAGTACTATGCATATATTTGGCATACATTATTTCCCCCCAATCATTATTTTTATGAATTAGGTTCCATTTAATTTTTGAGAGAAGGGATTTGTTCATGTTCCTGATAGATCTAATATTGAGGCCACCATGTGATTTCAGAAGACACACTTTTTCCCATCTGACCAAAGACATTCTCTATTTATCTTCCAGTCCCATCCATAAGAATTTTCTTTGAATCTATTCCAATTTATCAACAAAATATGTAGGTATTTTAAAGAGAGACAAGAAGTAGGTAGGAATCCCTTGAAGAGAGACTTGAAGAAGCTATAGTTTTCCTACACTGCTGAGAAGTTTCCCTTTCCAACCAAGAAGTTTCTTCTGATTTCTTTCCAAAATTCCATTCCAAAAACTAGGAGATACTTCTTTGATCATGAGGGGAAGGCCCAAATAGGTAGTAGGTAGGATAGCTTTAGCACATTCAAGGATGTCAATGATTTTTTATTTAAGGTCATTATGAGTATTAAATAAGTACACATTACTTTTTTGGAGATTTATGCTTTGCCCAGATTCTATGGTGTAGTTATTTAAAATATTCTTCCATCTCCTAGCTTTAATCATCGAGGAGATGCCAAAAAGAATGGTATCATCCAAAAACTACTGCACCACCATAGGAGGAAGGGAGGAAGTAGGTTTGATACCCACTAAATGTTTAGAGACTATATCAGCTTGTATGTCTTGCTAGTGCCTCCGCCATTATGATGAATAAGTAAAGGGAGAGAGGGTCCCCTTGGTAGATTCCTCTCAAAGAAGAGAAGAAACCTCTAGGGACCCCATTGACTAGAACTAAAAATTTTGTAGAAGAGACAACGTTCCACATTAGGTGAGACATTTTATCATTAAACCCAAATTTCTTGATGATTTGGAACATAAAATTCCATGAGACCCTATCATATGCTTTAGAAATGTCTAGCTTAAGAGCCATACTAGGGATTTTGCTCTTGTCCATGGAATGAATAGTCTCATGAGTGGAGATCACAGCATCAAGAATTTACTGACCTAATACAAAGCCTTTTTGGGTAGGGGAAATAATTTTGTCTAAAAAAGGTTCAATTCTCATAACTAGCACTTTAGTGCAGAGCTTATAAATAGTGTTACATAGACTAATAGATTTGAAATATGTAAGGTTTGTGGGCTATGAATTTTTAGGAACAAGTACTATAGAAGTATTATTAGCTTGTTTCAAAATTTTACTTGATCTAAAGAAGTCACATACAGTAGTAGTAATATCCATTCCCACTATATCCCAATATTCCTAGAAGAATATAGGAGGGAAGCCATTAGGGCCTGGGGCTTTGAATGAACCCATAGAAAATAAAATAGCACAGACTTCCTCCTCAGATATAGGCCTTAACATCTCTAGATTATCTTCCTCAGTTATCAAATAGGGGATTTTATCAATGAATTGGTTCATAGTTCCATCATTCCCATCATCATTATTTTGTTTAGTGAGCAAATTTTGAAAGAATACCTTGGCTTGTTCCCCTATCTCATTATCTTCAGTTATAATGTTGCCATTATCCAAACATAGCTTTTTTATGGAGTTAGCCTTCCTATGTTTCATGGATGAGAGATGAAAGAAGGTCGTGTTCCTATCCCCCTCTTTGAGCCAATGAAATCTAGATTTTTGTTTCCAAAAAACCTCTTCTCTATGCATACGATTCTTCCAGTCAGAAATTAGGACATTCTCTTCTTTAGAAGTGTCTTCTGAATCATCACCTTGAGCAATCTACTATTGAATATCTACAAGTTTTCCATCTATGTTTTCTTCTGATGAAAGACCTAACCAAAGCTATATCTATTCCATCCATAAACTTCCTATTTGATATGCTAAAGTTTTTTGACTAATTAGAACATAGGAGTGCCCTGGATAGGAATTTTCCACCATTAGGCCAGCAATTGTCTGAAGTCTTTATGTTTGATCCATATAGCTTCAAAATAGAAGGGGAAAGGACCATGTTGTCCCTGATATTTCCTACTGAGGAAGATTGGGCAATGATCAGACATGGTTCTAGGAAAATCTTGCACATGCATATTATGATAATCATTCTAGTTGCTAGAGATAATAAATCTATCTAACTTGACTTGAATCATTTGGTCTCCTCTTCTTCTATTAGACTAGGTGAAATTTTGATTTTGCAATTCAATATCCAATAATCCCCAATCATTTATAAATTTAGAAAAGTTGAACATGCTGTCAGAGTAATCAATAATCCCATCCTATTTTTTAGAAGGGTATAATGGAGTGTTAAAGTCTCCAACCAACATCCATCTAGTGTGCTGGGTATTAGTCTTGAAGCTACTCAAATATGTCCATAAATTTTGCCTCAATGCTCTGTTATTCAGGTCGTAGACATTGATCAATGACCAATTCAAGGAGGACAAAGAGAAGTTGATAATCAAAAAATGTTTATTATAAGCAATAAGAGATCCCTAAATTTTAGCACTATTCCACATAGTTACAATCCCACCTAAAGCCCATTCAGTTGGACTAATGTAAAAAGTAGCCTTAGGCCATATGTAGTTAGCTATTTTCTTAAAACTCTCCTCATTCATATTGACCTCTTAGAGTAATAAAATATCTAATTTATTATCTAGAATGCAGTTTTATAAATCAAATTGTTTGGAAGGACTATTAAAGCCCCTTAGGTTCTAGGATAAAATTATCATTTAGAGGATTTAAGGGAATGGGTCTCTAGTGTTTTTTGTTTACCACTGGCAATCTCCCTAGAAATTTTTCTTTGTCTTGTTTCTCTTAGGGTTGGCCTCCCTTGTTTGGAATCAGTGCCAACATTTGTAGATTTTTTACCCTTACAGTTCTATTTCTTTTGGGTAACCCATTCTTCCTATTCATTGCTATTACCATTTGTCCTATTTCACCTATTACTAAATAATTTCCTTATTGGTCACCTACTTCCAGAGCATGGAAGATATTTGTATTTGAATGTAAGGCTACTTCTCTCTCAGTATCTACTATTTCTAGAGGTAGTTCCACCTGAATATCTCTTAACACTTTGCCTTCTACATCATCCCCATCTATTGGTTGGGCACATATTTCTCCTTCCTCAGACATACTAGTCTATTTATCCAAAGATTTAATTGTGTCTATTATAACCTTCTGACTATCACTGCCCAAGTCCTTCTTATTATTTTCCTCTAGGATAGCTTTTTCCTCATTACCAGGGACCTCCTCTTGACTAGTCTTTTCTTTAACCTTTTCAGTATTATCAGGGTTTTCCACATTACCCCCCATTCCCTAACTGTAGAGTTTCTATATTTGTGAGACTAATCCTCACCTTCAACCAGGGAATCATCTTTCCTTCCCATTTGATTCACCTTACATTGGGTCATTATATGTCCCTTTTTTCTACAAATTTGATAAAAAGTGGTAGCATTTTCATATATGATCGACTGAGTCCAAGTCCCATATTTAGAGTTTAACTCTATAGATGTGGGGAGGGTCTGATTAATCTATACATTGGCACACAATCAAGCATACACACATCTAGATTGCATTCTAGTGGTATGATCTACAGTGACGTATTGGCCAATAGAGTTACCAATGGCCATAAATATTTTTTCATACCAAAATTCTAATGGGAACCCTAGAAATATTACCTAAGCAGGAGCCAACTTGCTGAGGTCCAAGTTGGGGTTGAATCCTAGTTTCCATGAGCACAAGGCAAGTGAATGTAGACCATACAACCATGGTCCTATAGCAAGAATAGCTATCATATCCTCCCTATTCATAAATCTAAATAGGAATAAGCCTTTTGCCATAGCAGTGATCGAAACACTACCTTTAATTCTCCACTGAGACATTACCCATTTCATAACCATCTCAATATTAGGATGGAAGGAGAAAAACTTACCTACCAATGCAAGGTCCATGGTCACCATGCTTTCCTCAACCAGATCATCTGAGATAGTCAGGTTCATACCCTCATTGGAATCATTTTTGATAGGAAGGCTTGACATGTTTTTAGTGGAACACGTCTTTTCACTTGTTAACGCTTTCTTCCATCCATTAGAGGGCATGTCCTCTTTCAGATTTAGGTTCAGGTCCCCAGAGGCACTACCAAAGGAAGTAGCCTCCATTAGATCCGTGAGCACTCCGGTCACACTCAGAGGGCCCTACAAGGCAGGAAAAAAACTAGTTTCAAATTTTTTTGAGCGGTCTTTGCCTCCAAATATATTCTTGTTATAGTATTTTATCAATGTTAAAAGGCCATTCTTAGGATGAAAGTTTGAGATAGTGGAGTACATCATCATATCATAATTAGATTTTTTACTTGTATGATTAAATCCTTCTAGTGTTGTTTTATTTTATGGATTGGTATACATTTTTCATAAATTATATAAAGGTATTTTAATTAAGGCATATTTCCAAGATTAATAAATTATGAATATTGTTTATGTGATTTCCATCACAATGCATTCTCTATTTTAATAGCATATTTGTTCTAAACAACCTTCTTGTCTAAATTTTAATGAGTGATATCCAATATATCTATTCAAAGTCACTCATCAATAGTCTGAAAAGAATTTCACTTATGAATTTAGGTTCAAGAAGAGAGTAATGATTATGTGGATAATGACCTAGATTTGAATGAAAATTGAATATGATAAATGCTTTATCCAAAGTAATGTTATATTTTATAGATTATATGTCCATAATATTTTATATTTTATGTTTTTACTTGAGATCATGACATATAAAGGCATATCTAGTGTTTATATGCTCAAATAATACTCTCCCTTCTTACAATTGATCTAAACTAGTCATTGATGATTATTCATGGCTAATGAAATTGACCTGGGGATGACTTTAAACTTCTCAACATTATGATTATATTATTTAAATTGCTCAAAAGTATGATTGATTTTATATTTGACATTTATTAGTAGTATGATTGTATATTTTACATTTTTTAGCTATATGATTGTATATTTGACATTTTTTAGCAATATGATTGTATATATGACATTGTTCAACATTATGATTGTATATTTGACATTTCTCAATAGTATGATTATATATTTGACATTTCTTAATTATATGATTGTATATTTGACATTTCTCAATAGTATGATTATATATTTGCCATTTATCAATTGTATGATTGTATATTTGACATTTCTTAATTGTATGATTGTATATTTGACATTTATTAGTAGTATGAGTGTATGTTTACAATTCTCAACAATATATTTTGAGTATGGGATGTAAATTTTTATTGATCATTACAATAGAGATTGTTGATTTTTTGTGTGATCATTATTACATCTTTTTATATCTAGGTTAAAATCAATAATACCATATTTGAAAACTTTATCATATTGATGTACCTAATGAGTCCTGGGAGGACCATTACTTATGATTATTTTAAACTTACTTTAGTCAAAGTATTTTAGTTAAATAATTATTTTTTTAGATTGATGATTGAGAATTAAAGGGTCTTAGGCCCTTAAACCATATAGAGCTTATGCCAAAAAGGTGGTCTATCTTAACATTAAATAATGTTAAGGAAATTATGACCAATCAAAAACTAGATAAAAAAGTTTTCAATAAAACCAAAAAGCCTTTAAAAATAAAAAAATGACAAGCTAATGCCATATAACCATCTTCAGTAATAGTAGCTATACTTTACCATGATTTTGTCTTGACTACATACATACATGAAGAATAAAAAAGAATAATTTAGAATATTGTAATTCTAAGATTACAATCTTGATCAGTTTACCATTATAGAGAATACCATCTTTAGAGAATACTAAAGGTTGTCTCACTTGTGCATTACCTATGAGGGATCCACCTAATGCAGACATCAAATTTTCAAACTTGACTCCCTCTACTTCCACCAACTGAGGAATAGACCAACTTGCATTGAAGACATGCAACATTCTTGGATAATAGAGATTTGCCTCTCTACTAAGGGGGAGCTTGGAAAGTTCCTTGCACCACCCATTTTATGAGCCAATTGATGGACTTGATGTGATCAATATTTATTCATGAAGCTTGTCATTCCTCGAGTTTTGAGATGGGTTAAAAAACCTCAACCAAATCAGGCATAAATATTACACTACTACCAACCACTTCTTGATTTTGAGCACAAAAAACATCCACTTCCTTTGTAAAATAAACCAAATCTAAGAACCAAGATTCTAATTTGCAAAAATTTGTCAAAGGAATGAAGCCCAATGAATCCTATCTAAAGAATGGCATAGTTAGAGATGTACCAAAGGGAAGAGAAGCAATTTTAGATAGTATCCCTAGTCGATACTTCAAAAAAATGAAAAAAATAATAATATTTTGAACCTATTCTGAGTCTAATACTAAAAGACAAAGATTTCTAGAGAAGAGTGAGGCCAAGTCTAAGTTAACATGCACCATATTACTAGTTGCTAGAGCATCCATACCCAGAATTAATTCAATTGCTTTTACAACTTCTAATGAAGGGATCCAAAAAAATTAAACAAATTAGTCCTAATTATCAAGCCAAAAAATCCCATTTATCTTATCTTGGCCTTGCCTAACACTAGAGGCCATCCAACTGACTCAGCATAGAAATTCTCCATCACCAAAATATGCAAGCAAAAACTGACATCCTACCACAAGCTCAATCCAAGAAAAGGAGCCACCATGCAATCATTGTGAAGTTCAATCCAATATTTTACATAAATATCCCTACTATAGGTCAAATGGATCCATACTTTCTTATAATGATGAGTCGTTTCACATGGGAGGGAATTTATTTACCATCATTAAATGTGGATTATCAAGCATGCAAGTCCAACCTAGCTCTTAATGGAAATTACTTACCACCAAACTATAGAATTTTATTTTAATCAAAAATAAAATTATATACCTCTTTTATTATCCTTATTATTTAAAAATAATAATCAAAATTTCTATAATCAACCCAACAAGAACTGACATTGTCTATTCTAACTTCCATTAGTTGGTCTATGGTGATATTGGCTAGAAAGTCTACCATTGTGTTAATTTACCTAAAGTAGTGTGAAGCTATCCATTTAGTGAATAATTCCATTTTCAACCAAATGATATCTATTATATTAGCTAATTTCCAAGATTTTCTTCTTTGATTAGTCAATGCTTGAATTACAACTTGCAAATATACTTTGATCTCAAGCATAGTTATTCCACGATCAATATCCATTTGAATCCCAACTACCAATGCTTGATTGATAGTCCCATCAAGGATTTTCAAAGATAATGTTCTAATTAAAGATCCACTACAATATTTAATCATGAATCCTACTCTTGACACCCTCATATGCTTGATTGATAGTCCCATCAAGGATTTTCAAAGATAATGTTCTAATTAAAGATCCACTATAATATTTAATCATGAATCCTACTCTTGACACCCTCATATGCTTGATTGATAGTCCCATCAAGGATTTTCAAAGATAATGTTATAATTAAAGAGCCACTATAATATTTAATCATGAATCCTACTCTTGACACCCTTGGATTACCTCTATAGGCCCCATCAAAATTCAATTTGAACCAGCTAGGATTTGGTGGAGTCCAGATTGCTTCTTTACTATTTTTATTATTTTGAATATTTACTATTGACCCCTAAATAGGAGGCCATTTTAGGTATTTATATGTTGTACACATTTCCATATCCCATTGAGAAAACATTTATTTTTTCCTTTGAAAGTGTGATGATACCACTTTCGAGATGGAGATTTCTATTTTTTTAGAACTACATGCAAAGGGTGAACTTTATTCTCTAAAACCCATGTATTTCTTTCTTTCTATACTAACTAGATAAGAATAGCATGGCTACTTATCCAAAAGGATAATAGAAAATACTTTCCATTTCCCACTGGCCATGAAGAGAAAGCTTGAAGAAGAGTTTATGGCCAATCCCATGACCAATTAAATCTATTGCACAACCAAACCCAACACTAGTTAGCAAATTGATAATTAAATAGCAGATGATCCATAGTTTCTTCTTCTTGTTCACACAAATAACATATAGAGGCCCCATAAAACCAATTTTCTTTAATCAATCTTGAGTTAGAATATGGGCTTGAACTACCAGCCAGGTGAAGGAACCTACTTTTTGAAGTCCTTTATTCCAACATAGATAATTTTCCCATCTAAGAGAATCATCCTTGGCTTCAGCCATTTGGTATCCTAGGCAAACTAAGTAAATATCTATTATATCCCCAATCTAATGCAAATTATCTTCTTTGTTATTAAAAAAAAAATCCTTTTATGAGATAATATTCCAAAGAAAGAGATTCATATGATGGGACAAGAAGGTCTTAAAAACATTTCCAACTACAAACCACTCTTTTAGAAATATTATCTAAAAAAACATAATACCTCACTTGATTCCCCCATCAATCTTCTCGAAATGGTTTGATATGACTATCTACAAACATTTATATTAGAGGGAGGTGACCATTCTAGGAATCATTCCAAAAAATTTCCTTTCTACCATTGTTGATAGTCCAAGAAACATGTTGAGAGATGGCTGACCTACATTTTAACATAAATTTCTAAACATGGGAACCACTAGGAGGGTTCCAAATAGAGATCATCCTTTTTAGGGCATTCAAGTCTAAATACTTATCTTTGAGAAGTTTTCACCACAAAATATTTAGCTCAAAAACCATTTTTCAATCTAGTTTGGCTCCTAACACAATATTTTAAAGATGAATAACTTTGATGCCTACACCACCTTTCTATTTTTTTTACAAACCCATTACCATTTCATAACAGGAATTTTTCTATCTCCACCGCATCCTTGCCAAATAAAATATTTCATAATTTTGTTCATGGAGTTGATAATCTTTGTAGGAGGACTAAGCATCGAGAAATAGTAGGTTGATAAATTACTAAGAATAGATTTGATCAATGTCATTCTACCTATTAGAGATAACCATCTACCCTTCCAAGAATTCAAATGGGCTTTGAATATTTCTAACAAATCATGCTAGATGCTAGAAGAGCCCAACCCTTAAAAAAGGGGAACTCCCAAATAATTACTTGGGAGCTTGCTAATTTTTAAGCCTAGAAAATTACTTAGATTCCTTTCAATCCTATGACAAGAATTCAAAAAAAAAATTAGACTTACCTTCCTTCACTTTTTGACTAGATGCCTTATCATAAATTTTTAGAATTCTTGAGCTTCTACAATTATTTCTTTACCAACAAGAAAGGTGTCATCTACAAATTGATGATGAGTTAGGATATCAATATTATTAATAATTTGTAAGCCCTAGAGCTAATCTCTTACTTGTGCATCACTAACTGCTTTTCCCAAAGCTTCATCCATGATGATGAAAAGGAAAGGAGATAAAAGATCCTCTTGATTTAGAACTTTGGTAATTGAGAAGAAACCATAAGGGCTACCATTTACTAAAACTAAAAACTTTAGGTTAGAAACATATCTAAATACCCATTCACACCATTCATTACTGAATCCAAACTTAAGTATAATTTTAAAGAGAAATCTCTAGTTTACTTGGTCATATGATTTGCTAGTATATAATTTTATCAACATATATTTTTGATGATTATGAGTTAAAGAATGCATAATTTCATGTGCCACTATAATACCTTATTGAATTTTTCTTCCTGAAACAAAGCCAACTTGTTCACCTAAAATTACTTTATTCAACAAAGGTTTCATTCTTCCTATAATTGCATTTGAGATGATCTTATAGATAGTATTACACAAACAATGGGTCTAAAATCAAGAAAGGAATATTGCACTTCCCCTTGAGGAAATAGAGAGATGAAAGTTGTATTAAGCTCTATTTTTACTTTTTTCTTATTTTTGGACTCTTAAACCATTTCCCAAACATTTGTATTGACTACTTACCAAAAGTGCTTAAAGAAAGAACAAAGAAAACCATCTGGACTAGGAGCTTTGTCATGAGCCATAGAAAAACTACCCTTATGATTTGATCCAAAAAAAATGGATCCATCAATCTTACATTCATTTCCTATGATATGACTCCTAGGATTAAATGAAGTAATTCATTTTGTGCTTTCAAATGAGAACAAGGTTCATCATTCAATAGATTTTGAAAGAACAAGACTACTTCCTATCTTATTTTTATGGGTTTTCAAGATCTACCCCTTAGATATAATGAATATGGGATATTCTAACCACATTCCTATGTGTTTTAATAGAATGATGGAAAAAGGATGAATTTCTATCACTTTCTTTAAGATAATTTTCTCTAGATTTTTTCTTCCAAAATATTTATTCCCTACAAAGCGTTTCTTCATAATCCTTCATCAAATATTTCTCTTGTTGATAGGTAACCACATCCATCCCTTTATCAAAAATAACATCATTCAATTTCTTCAATTCTTAATTTTTCTTGAAAAATGTTTTTGATATGTTCTCTATTCCAAACTTTCAATTTTTATTTTATGAATTTTAATTTTTTAAATGTTTGAACCATATTTTCTCCTTGAAATGAAAGGCATAGCCACCACCAATTTTTTTCAAGTTAAAAAAGAGAGGTATCTATCAACCACATTAGTTCAAATTTAAAAGGACATCTTTCTAGGGGTGAGTCAAAATCAATTTTCAAAACAATAGGATAATGATTAGAACCCACAAATTGAGAAACCCAACAATTAAATTTTCTAATATTAAGATCCCAATTAGAAGTGGTCAAAAACTAATCCAATAACTCCAAAATGTCATCCCTTACCAAACTCCTATTATTCTAGGTGAACCATCCTAAATTTGGAGAAACATCTTCAAGAGAAATTTGGTCCATGAACTTTCTAAAATATTGACTCACCTGTGAGTTAGAAAACACTCATTTTTTATCTTTAAAACTAGATATGGCAATAAAATATCCTCCTAAAATAAAAAAATAAAATTAGATATCTTTGAGAATAGAAGAGATTTCAATCCATAAGGTAGATTTGAGATAGACACCTTGAGGCCCATAGATATTGATCAACACAAATTGTAAATCTTGAATTAAAACTAAAATTTTTACCTACTTGCCAATATTGCCCAAAAGAAATTATTTCAACTTTGGTAGTGAAGGAGGACCAAAATACTGTTAAACCCCCTAATGCACTAAGAGCCTCCACAAATTGGCCATTATAATAATTCCCATTTGATCTTAAAAATATTAAACTTTCCTCCTTATCTAGCTTGGTTTCTTCAAGTATGATGATATCTAGATTTTCAACATTTATTAAACACTTAACTAAGCATCTTTTGTTAGGAGAATTTAGGCCCATAACATTCCATGATAGTAGATTCATGACTCTTTTTGAGGGATTTCTACCCATTATTTCACATCTAAAAATTTCTCCAAAGTGCCTTGCCTACTTGTAAGAATTTTACCTTTAGTGAAAACTTTATTTGATCTTCTTCTTTGAGCCTAATGTGAACCCTAATTCAGATTCAACTTAGAAATGTGAGACTACAAAATAGTCAAACTTATTTAGAGTTGATATCTCCTTCAAAATATTTCTCTAATTCTTCTTCCTTAGTTGATACTTCCTAAATTATATAATTGATGGCTTGGGCTTCTACCTTTAAATTATTCAGAACCTTATTAATGGATGACCACTAATTATTCTTGACTAATTATTTAATTGAGTGGGATTGTTTTTCAATAAAGTTAAAACATTTTATCATTGAAGTTGGGGAGATAACCTTTGTGGAACCAATCTTTACTAATAAAGCCTTAGTAGCCTTAATTTTCTCTACTTGAAGAAGCTAGGGATCATTATTTGAAATTATATGCTCAATCCTACTAACTCATTTCAATTGATTATGTTCCTTTTCTAAAGGAACCTTTTTTAATTTCCATTTTGACCTAAATTTAATTAATTTGGTTTTAAATTATCTCCTCTTATTTTTGCAAAATTTTTGGATATGCCCTTGTTGATGACAATTATAACATCTAAAAGGAATATTTTCCACATAAATTCTCTAGTTTCAAAGGCTATATTTTGTCTTGATAATCAAAAATTCATGGATCTCCTTATCCAAATCCAAAGCCACCCTAACTCTTGTATATGTTGCTTTGTCTCCTAAGAGAGAAACAACATCAATTTCCACAATTGCTACTACCAAACTTCCAAGAGCTATCAAACAATCTTTATTCCAATATTCTAAGGGGAGGCCATAGAATTTAATCCAAACTAGATAACTACCCTTTCTTACTTTCAACAAATCAAAATTAGGGCTCCACAAAACTTCCCAAAGCTATCAAACAATATTTATTCCAATATTCTAAGGGGAGGCCATATAATATAATCCAAACTAAATAACCACCCTTTCTTACTTTAAACAAACTAAAATTAGGGATCCAAAATTGGAGCCATAGACCCAATCCATTTATAGACCAATTTTTAACCACAAAAACCTTTTCTATAGCTTCATAAGAGTTAAAAATTGCAAAAACAAAGCTTTAGGTAAAAAACTTATCTTGACTTTCGAACACCAATTCTCTTTAATCCATAATTCAATAAATCCAACTATTGGCCATTTCCTAGCACATTTGTAAATTAGGGAACACTTTGAAAAAATTCAAAGCTTCACTAAAAATGGCTTAGAGGACCATTCTAGAGTTTTGGATTCTCTTATTTTTATTCTAGCTCTTAAGAAAGCCCCTTTTTGAGCCTCCTGATTCACTTACAGATGGACTTCCTCTGAGCCTTGATAAAAAACTTTTGATGATCTAGACCTCTCGTCCTCTTCTTCAACACCAAATTAAATTTTATTATTCCCTTAATCCTAGTTTGGGAAAGTTGATTCCCTTTAATCAACTTGCCTTTCCAACTAGCTCTAAGCTTGCTTAAACTTAATTCTTCATCTCATAATTATCTATCTTCTTCAATCACTGCTTCTAGAACCTTCTTGTGACTAACCATGATTACCTCCAAATTTTCCTTTATCATGAGTACTTGAATTAATTTCTTAAGCCTTGTTTCACTCCACTCTTGATTTCATATGTTTTGTTCACTAACCTCCTTTCTTCAAAATTTTCACCTTCTTTTCTACCTCCTCCTACATGCCAAGTTTCACCATCTCTCCCCCTTGTTTTACTTAAATAACTATTATTTACTACTTAATTATGTAATAAAAACTTATGAATCTATTTTATATATTTCTATTTATTATTTTATAGGTTAAATGGTAATTTGAGTTAAAAAAATAAAAAAAATCTTAATATTATTAAGAAATCTAGATGGGTTATAATATGTGGTATTAGAGCATAGGTTTAAATTCTCAAACCTAACGATTCCACTATTGTTGATCTATGTTTTTAATTATTAACCATTATTATAAATTATATATGAAAGGGCTAAAATATATGTAAATATATCAAATCATGATCAATAACCTGATCCAAATCAGTTAGCGGTAGAACATGTTACTAAGATTGATCAGATCCTCACCACCCTAAATGAGACTCAAGACATAATAGTATCCTTGGAATAAGAAGTCCATGGGTAATTTGAGGAAGAATATCAAGAACACCATGATGGACTATAAGGACTCAAGTTGAAGCATAACTTATACATGACATGAATAAGGTGAACCCACAAAATTTTAATGATATGATGTTAGGGGATGGAGCTAAAGGGTAGCTCAAATAAATGGTAAATATTAATAAATTTTAAATTATTTTGAGATAAAAAAATTAGTATGGGGAACATACAAACTAGATGGTGAAGTAACAAGCTAGTGGGCCAACAAGAAAATAGAAATGGGTCTCGACTCCACTACCACTATGTGGGATTAGTTTGTTGCTCTATTAAAGTCAAGGTGGTTTCCACAAATTTACTTTGACTAAAATTTGATATATTTTTAAAATTTGAAACAAGGAGAGATATCTATGATGGATTATTGGGAGTAATTCACAAAATTTCTTAAATATGTTCCTCGATATCATAAAGATGAGCATTTCCAAATCTAAAAGTTCATCACAGGTTTAAAATATCAAATAGGATGTGAAGTGGATGTTCACAGACCCAAATTTATGGATCAAGTCTTTAAAAAGCTATCAAATAATAATAAAAGATCAAATATCTTATTGAAGTAAGAGATAAGTATTAGAAAAAGTTTGGAAGTCTGAAGACTTATCTCAAAAAGAAGAATTAGAATCAAAGCAGAGATTTCATAAACTTTTTTAATAAAAAGAATCCAAATTATAACAATGATTATATGATAAATAAGTTATTAAATAGCTTAAAGGATGGAAATAAATGAGGTAACCCATCTGAAAGGAAAATAATATCATAGGTATGTTTTAATTATGGAAGAAACCATTATTCAAAATATTTATCTTAGTGGAAAATTGATAATAAATTAAATAATCCTTCCTCTTCATCTTATCAAAAGAGGACACTCCAATAATGGACCCACATAGTAATTGAAAATCATCAGGATGAATTTCATATCTCATACATAGAGGTATTGGGTAATTTATTTAGACATTCAATTTCTATTTTGATAGCTATTGGAGCTAGTAAATGTTTTGTTTCTCCACAACTACTGAATATATATATATATATATATATATATAAAGTAGTTGTGGAGAAACAAAACATTTACTACCTCCAATATCTATCAAAATAGAAATTGAATATATATATATATGGAAAATGCATGTACTACACAATATATGACTAAATTTAGGGTCAAGGTTGATAAGTGAATTATAAAATTATAATTGGAATTGCTCTATTTCAATACTACAATAGACTTAGTTTTAGCTCTCTTAGGATCTTATGATGTGATGTTAGGATTAAACTGGATTTGTAAGAACATTAAAAATCTAGACTAATTTATAAATCGGAATGTTTAGATGATTTTTTAAATCAAACCCAAATTCAAGATGAGAAAAAAATTGAAGTTAAGACAAATCTCAACCATTCAAGTACATAAAGCTTGATGACAGGGTTGTGATATTTTTGTGGTTAAGATAGATGGTATGAGAACCTAAGGAACCTATCATTGAGGATTATCCATTTTTACAATTTTTTTAGATGTTTTTCCAAAATATTTTCTTGGACTACCTCATAAAAGGGAATTTTACTTCACAATTGACAGCATTCTAGGATCTAATCCTCAATCCAAGGCACCATATAGAATGACAACTAATTTTTTAGAATTAAAAGCCCAACTCTAATAAATGTTATCCAAAGGATTGATATTTATATTTCATCATATTTGGGAGCATCTATGGTGTTTTTAAAAAATAATGAACGGAATCTTCATCTATTCATAGACTACATTATTTTGAATAAGGAAATTATTAATAACAACTATCCTTTACCCCATATTGATGATTTTTTTTATCAAATAAAAGGATAAATGGTATTTTATAAAATTATAATTAGATTAGGGTATCATCATTTGAGGATAAAATACGAATATATTCCTATAAAAAATTTCAAGATGAGGTATGGAAATTATGAGTTTACAATATAACCTTTTGGGCTAATGAACACACTTAAAAAATTCATGAATCCTATGAATAATATGTTCAAGGATTACCTAGATAAATTATGCTTGTATTTATATATGATATTATAATATATTCTAAGGATGAAAAATAACACTTAAAACATTTGAAATGGATGTTTCAATGATTTCAAAATGATAAAATCTATGAGAAACTATCACAGTGTATTTTCTTTGAGAAGAAGGTATAATATTTTGGGCATATTATATCACTAGAAGGGATATCCATAGATCCAAAAAATATAAAATTCATCATATAATGGCCAATAATTAATAATATTCTTGAGGTGTGTAGATTCATAGGTCTAGTAAGGTAATATAATAATTTCATACTCAAATTCTCAAGGATAGCTAACCCCATCATCTCCTTGTAACAAAATAATAATGGTTCTTATGGAGTGAAAAGTGTGAAGAAGATTTCCAAAACTTGAAAAAGAGTTTTACATCAACACTAGTGCTACATGTTCTAGATCTAAATGGCCATTTTGTTGTGGTAAAAAATGCTTCAAGGGAGGATCTAGGAGGAGTATTATTATAGGAAGGCTTAGAGGTAGCTTATGAATCATGAAAATTAATCCTTACAAATAAAATTATTCCTTGTATGATTTGGAATTGACTGACATAGTGCATGCATTATAGGTTTGGATGAATTATCTATTGGGAAAGTGTTTTGATCTCAAGATAGAAAATATTGGACTTAATTATATATTCAAATAACCAAATTTGAATGCTCAAAAAAGGTGATGGCTTGAGTTTTTATCAGAATATGACTTTGATATAAACATAAAATTTAAAGAGAATTGAGTTTTAGATTATCTTAGCTATAGAAGTTACATAACAACTATGGATAATATCATAACTACCTTTGGAGATTAGGTTCTGAAATTTTCTCGTAGAGATTAAATTTGTGAGTAGGTTAAGAAAAATCTTGCATAAAATCCATAAGATCACAAGTATTAAGGATTTCATTTTGAGGAAAAAACTCCAAAGGTTCAAAGAAAGAATTTATTTTCTAGATCATGAGAATAATTTCATAATTCTCCATATTATGGTCATCTAGGAGTGACCAAGTTAATGGCATAATTGAGGCCATTATATTCTAGAAAGGGGTCAAGAAATATACAATTGAATTTATATCAAGGTGTTTATAATGTCAATGGAATTTTTTTGAGGGATACCAATGTGTAGAAATAGTCATGATATGATATTAGTAGTAGTCAATAAGTTGATAAATGCGTTGCTTTTTATACCAATAATTTTGCTAGATGATGCACCTTTTTTGGCCAATAGGTTTGTGCAATAAAATTTTAGATTGCATGGAATTTCAAAGAAAATAATTTCTAATATAGATACTCATATTACCTTTAGATTTTGGCAAACTCTTAATGCAACCTTGGGAGCACAACTCAACTTTAGTACAACCTATCATCTTGAAACATATGGAAAAATAGAAAGTGTAAACCAAGTTTTAGAGTATATCTTTAGAATGTATTGCATGGAACAAAAATAAAAATGGGAAAAATATCTTCTATTGGTTGAGTTTGATTATGAAAATTATTTTTTCACTCAGATTTGAAAATGGCACTATTTGAAGCCTTATATGGTAGAAAATGTAGAACACCTATCATATAGGACATGTTAGAATAAAAAGTAGTTTTTGGGCCTGAAATGATTATTAAAATGGAAGAACAAGTAAGGCTAATTCAAAAAAGGTTAGCTGAATCCAATGATAGGTAGATAAGTTATGATGATTTAAAAAAGGACAATAAGGCATTTCTCAACTAGAGATAAATTTTTTATGCATGTTTAATCCAAAAATATCTTAATTAAATTTGGTAAATAAATCAAATTAACACCCAAATCTATAGGAAAATTAGAGGTTCTGGAAGTGATTAATCCTATTACACGCATATTTCCTTTGCCACCAACACTTGCTCAAATGCATAATTAGTTTCATGTGTCTTATGTAAATAAATATGTGGATGATTTGTCTCATGTACTAAGTTGGAATTATTTACATGTGATAGATAAAAGAGTGGTAAAAATATAACCACTCAAAATACTTGAAACTCACAAGCTTCACTTGAATAATATATAAGTGGCTCAATCCTAGGTCTAGTGGGATCAATATTCTTATGACAATGCCACTTGTGAGGGTTATAAATAATTCCATAAACTAATTATTCATTTGTTCAATTGAATATAACAAAATTTATGACATTTACTATATTTTTTTATGTTAATAGCATCACTAATATGATTAAATTTACAAGATGGGAAGGATTTGCATCCCATTATACCCTAATGGAAAGTAAAATATTAATTATGATTTATTTCACTACTAGTGAGTATGGATTTTTATGTTCAGTATTGCTATGATTGGTTTAGTTCATATTTTGACATATTGCATTTTAATTTTTGTGGTTAAAAAAATATATGATTATTTTGATTAATTTAGAATTTAGATTTTAATGTTCTAAGTTATTTTGACACATACATAGAGATAATACTCTCAGTTGCTTTGATTTATATGATTATAGCATATGAACTACATACTTTCCCTGGTTGAGGTGGATGCAATATAGTTTATTGATACCATCACAATGGAGACATGAGAGAGAATCATAGGGCAAAAGGTCTCAAATCATGACCACTTGCGGTAAACAGAACTAGCTGAGAGTAGTCGCACACTCACATAACATTTTTTGAGTTGAGCCTATTTTTATAATGTTTATTTTTATGATGAGTAATACATGTCTATATCCTAAAATAATTATGTTGATTATGCTATTTTTGGATGGTTTGTGAGTTTTGATTTCAATTATATAGTCATATCCTTATATTGTTTACATGGTCATAACCTTATATCATTTTCATGGTCATATTATACGAATATGGTTTGAGTCATAATAAAATTACATAAGTAAACATGAACCTAAAATATAATTAACTAATGTATAAACCTCATAAAGTGGGTATGCATTTCATGATTCTTTTTTGACAATCCAGAATTATTGGAAGGAGAAAGTCAAAAGCTAAAATTTTAAGAAAGGGGCTATGACATGATAAATTAAGGTTTACATAGTAAATGGGAAAAAATGTGAGTTAAACAAAATGATTATTTGGTTAATCAATGAACATGAGTTGAAAAAATTCTTTATTTTTTAAAATCCTAAAAATATTAGGGCTTGCATGATGTAGTTATCAAGCTTCATTATGAACTCATTTAGTGGTGAGTATATGGAAGACTATTGGTATTTTTTTATAATCATTAAGCATTAGATAAATATAATTTAATTTAATGAGGGAATAACACAAACCTTTATATTATAAATAAAATGGTGAGAATGATGGATCACATTCAAGAAGGAAGTTTGGATGAAGGTGAGTTGAAGGGGGGTTCAAAAACATTAAGATAAAGAAGTAGAAATAAATGGGCATGCAGTAGTGGAGAAGAAAATAAGAAGGTTATAAGAGAATGGTTTACCTAATAAGGAAGTTGTTGATTTCATTATTAAAAATAAAATTAATTAATATCCCAATTATGGATATGAAATTCTTATTATTTTGATAGAAGGTTGTAAAATTAAAGGTAGGGGCAATAAAAACCCTAATAGTTTTAGGGTGTCGATTCAATATTTTATTCAGGTTTAACCTTAAAACTTTAGTTTTCCCATTATAATGAATTTATTTAAACACATTTAAGTGATAATAATGGAATATAAAACTTCACTAGATATACACATTTTAGTGAACTATAATGTAAACTTTCCCTCATATTTGTTATTTTTTGCCATAGTGGGTGAAGTTAAAATGCTATTTGATTTTATTTGGTTTAATTTAATGGATTTGAATGTAGACCCTTAGTATTTGTGGTTTCCTTCATATTTGGGACTTTGACAGCATTTAAAGGCTATATGATGTGGTTTCATTAATTATTTTGAATATAACACCATTTGAAGGATGCATGTTTTGGGTTCCTTTGTTCTTGTGAATATAACACCATTTGAAGGTTTTATGTTGTGGTTTAATTCATTGTTGTGAGTGTGGCTTCATTTTAAGGTTGTATGTTATAGTTAATTTCATATTTATGGCCATGACTCAATTTAGAGGTTGTTATAAATTGCTTAGTGATAATTGTTTACTTGTAAATGATAGTTTTGTTGAAATATATATGTCACTTTTTAATGATAGTTATTCAATCCACCATAGTGACCATATGGTTATTAATTATTATACCTTTGTAAATATTTTCTTACTTAGCCATAGGGGTTGTATCTTATTTATCTTATTAATATTAAAATTCTTCATCAAGAAAATAAGTGTGGTAATAATATTTTTTAAGAGAATATGTGTCTAACTAAATATAAAACCCACATATACCTCATGTGTGAAAAGGAGGTTACCTTGAATATCTGATATTTGAAAAACTTATTAATAATATGGCTTGATTTAAACTATAGTGGATCATTTAAATCTATATAAATATGGATGAGAGATTTCTCTCATCACTAGGCTTATAGAGGTGATTTATTTAATTAGAATTAAAGGAAAAAATATAGACCTATAAGTAGTTGTCACACCTACCTACATGCCTATAATAGAGAAGACTAAGTTTAGGGGCTAATTTAGCTTGAATTAATGGTGTATAATGGTATCCAATTCTTATAACTATCATATTTATAAAACCTAGATTATTATTGGAATAAGTAAGAATTATGAAATCTTGTGGAGCTGATTGTTATATTATAGTGAAGGTAGTAACTATGTCTATGTGAGTATTTTATTAATTTTAAAAGGTTGTGCTTAGAATGAAATTTTGAGACTATAGAGTACAATGGTCTATCAAAATCAAAGTTTATATATATATATAATTAAATCATTATAGTGTTTTATTTTATGGATTGGTATGCATTTTTCATGAATTACAAAAATAAGATCTTTTAATTTTAAGGAATATTTCCATGATTAATAAATTCTTTAATTTTTTAATGTGATTTCCACTACAATGCATTCTCTATTTTATCTACATATTATATATGAACACCCTTATTTACTTAAGGTTGATGAAAGATAGGCAATATATCTATTATAAGTCACTCATAAATAGTCTAACAAAAAATCTATTAATTAATTGATGTTTAAGTAGAGAGTAATGCTTATGTCAATAATGACCTAGATTTTTATGAAATATGGATATTATAAATTCTTTGGCCAAAGTAATGTTACAACTGTATACATTATCTATCCACCATATTTTATAGTTTACATGTTTTCTTGAGGTCATAACATATATAGGTGTATCTGGGGTCTATATGACTAATTACATGTAATAGTGATTGTAATTTCACATGTGTTCTTATATGGTTGTGGATGTTTGCATCTCCATTATCATCCAAATCATGAAGGGAAGGGACACTCTTATTTAGGAGGTGTGTAATAGAACATTGGTCTATGGTTGGATGTAAAACACCTAGATGATGATATCCCTCCTTATAGCTAATTTGAACCAGTCACCAATGCTTACTAGTGGATAATATTGCTAATATATAGATGATTTAACATTTCCTAGTAGTATTATTGTATATATGGCATTGCTTAACATTATGATTGTATAGTTGGCATTGCTTAGTAGTATGATTGTATATTTGACAATTCTTAGTTGTATGATATTATATTTGAGATTGCTCAATAATATGATTGTGTATTTGAAATTTCTCAATAGTATGATTATATATTTGATATTTATCAGCTACATGATTGTATATGTAACATTTTTTAGTAGTATTATTATATATTTAAATTTATAAGAAATATATTTTGAGTTTTGGATATAACAATTTATTGATAATTATAAAGGAGGATTTTGACTTCTTGTGATCATTATTACATATTATTGTATTTATGATGAAATAAATAGTGCCATGTTTGAATAATTTATCATATTGATGTACCTAATGAGTCCTAATATGACTATTTCTTATGAAACTTTTGAATTTAATGGAAGTATTTTACTTAAATAATTGTTTTTACTATTTAATGATGTAATAGAAGCTCAGGAATCTATTTTAATATTTTATAGTTTAAATGGTAGTTTAACATAGATGGGTTATAACAAGAAGCTTATAAAGATAGACCTATATTTTAAATCTTGTAATTTACATTCTGTAAGTGGTTACCTATATACAAACTTTAAACACTTCAACCTTTGAATGAGACTAGTGTTGCACATATAATGTCAGAATTTTAACAAAATACATGCCTTGGGTTAATTATTAGGATAGATAACCTAAGTATCTTCCCCATCATGATCATTAATTAATGAGGGTATATGTAAGCATTGGTTGTGTTAGGTTTAATTAGTGGTTTGATTCTAATTGTCAATAACTCTAAATCTCCAAAACTAGATATCACTCGCTGAGAGCACACCCTATCCAATTCTAAATCAATTCAGTCAAGTCAAGTTTTCCATTATCAAGCTTCAAAATCTAGATTACAGGTTTCATCCAAACCAAATGAGCATTATTTCACACATACATCTAATTGAGAGAACTATGTGTAATTTGATCCCTCTTTGGATTATTGGAAATATAGGTAGTTCTTAGTCACTTAATGGGGGATGGTTAGGGATAGATCAACCCATATTTTACCCACTTTTAGGCCCAGACCTAGTATTGAAAGTGAAATAGATTTTTTTTTGAGCCTTGTACATGTATAATAAGAATCCAAAGGGGGTTGGCCAATTTTTATTGAATTAAATACAAAAATAACTTGAAAAACTAACACTCGAAGCCTATTACCTAGGGTGACTTAAGATTACCAAACAAAGAATCAAATAGAAGAAAAATAAAAGCATTTACCTTCCTTTAAGACCCCACTTGTTAACTGGTTTGAAGAGGCATGAGCTCATCTTATGAACTAGTAGTCTTTAACAATGGTGACTCCATATATGGGCAATATTTATCCTAATCCACTTGAGGTTTTGGTTTGGTTTAAGAATGGTTGAATTTAATGATAAAATTATTCATAATAAGTTTACTTTCAAAATCTTGTCTATAATGGCCAAAGGCCCTTGTATTTATAGACTTGGTAAAATGATGAGGACTGTCAATATCAAGATGAGTATCAAAGGCCCAAGATTAGTCAAATTTGGTAAACCAAGTTTATTGAATTTTGGAATTATATTACACTTATGAGATATGGCTCCACATTCTTAATATTTATTTTATTTATGTTGATATTTTAAATTTTTGACTTTGTGACTGATGATGTCATGATGATGTAACTTTTTAGATATTTTGTTGAATTTTAAATTTTGAAATTTAGATAGTCATCCAATAACTATGGATTTTTCACTTAACCATGATTGAATTTGCTTAGTTAAGTAATACTAGTTAGCCTTTTTACAATTTTTGTAATTTGATAAGTTATCTCACAGAAGTGGTCAAAAATGTCAATTTGCTACGTTGAAATTTGACTAGAGATGAATTAGAGGAAGGTGATGATTGTGTAAAATGCATTTCCATAATTAGGGATACATTAACTCAAAATGTTTATGTCTAATGTGTGGAATATTTGGGATGATTAATAATTCTAGGCTTAATTTTCATTAATTTATATAAATCATTATGATAACCACTTATTCATGAAAGTGGTAAAAAATAGAGTGTCTACATTTTTACCTATTTGAGAAGGTGTTCCAAGACACTAGATGAAGCAATGAATTTTAAAAGAATGAAAAAGTCACCAAAATGATCATAATAATGATTGAGAGGAAATATGCCCCAAGATATATTTGGGAATCCCATGATGCCCCATCAAGGGAGTAGCCACAAATAAATAATATTGATGGATGAGCCCTCAAAAAGGATAAAATGGATGAGAATAAGATTGAAATAAACCCATGGATAAGATTAATATATAAGATCCAATGTTTTCATGATTTGATTTTCAATAGTTTAAAATGATGGATTTTTCCCCAAGGTGGGGAGTGCTGTAAGTTTTCATTGATGTAAAATAATCTTGAGGATGAGGTTGAATGTTTGAGCCTACTACTATGAGGTCTTGTGTGTTCAAAGAAGGTTAGCTCACTCTTGGGTAGTGACCTATTTGGTCTAAAGAGACTTGGTCAAAGGATAATAATAGGAGATACTTTGGAGCCTATCTTAGATATTTAGAGGTGAGTAATGAGCTATAGTAGATTAATTTAAGTTCTCAAAGTGATATGGTACCTTAAAGGTCAATTTGATGGCCTAGTTCCCAAGTATGAAAGTGGCTTATAGTAGCATGGTAATGATGATATAAAGATGCATTACCTTAAAGGTGTGAATTTAAGTGTCTAATAATGAGAGATAAGTGATGATTTAGTTACATGACTATCAGAGTGAACTAAGAGGTAAGTTCTTCATTGGAAATCTAGGCATACACCTTGTCTTAAGATCTTATAGAGTATGTTGTGACTTCATGATCAGGTTTGGTGGCTTGTAAGCTTATGTGAACAAGCTTGATAGTGTGTGAGAATGGTATGAGTATATTTGACATGTGGATGAGGTGATGAGATCAATGCAAGAGGTTCCCAAGTGTGTTCAAGGATAAAGAATAACTGGTAGTTCAAGGACCTAACATGCAGAAATACCTAATATGGCCAAATGAGGGGTCAATTTGAGTTTTCAAGGTAAGAGAGAATATTTGTTCATGGAATGAGGTTTTAAATTTTTTTTGAAGGGTATTGACAAAGTTTTAGGTCCTTAGGTGAAGGATAAATCAAGAAAACACGTTTAAAAGTATCTTGTGCAGGCAAATTGAAGTTTCCAAACCTAAGAAAGAAATTTAGATGCTCATTTTTACATGTGATAGTTTAATGGTGTATTTATAATTTTTTTGGAGATTTAAAAGGTTACTAATAATTATTTTCAAGCATTAGGATGTGGTTTCAAGGATAGAATTGTATGAACAAATGTTAAGAAGATAAATAGGTCTAAAACCCTCTCAAAACCCTCTTAATAACCTGATTGGAGAGATATTGATAAAAATTTACAAAAATATATTGGTAAGTATTTTTTTAAATTTTTTTTTAGCAGAATCCATCAATAATCTCTAGGTGGTAGTAGTTTTTTAGGGTAGTGAGTAGAACCTACAAAAAAACTCTTGTTTATGAATAATTTGATATTGTAGGTAGGGTTGACTAGGTCAATTCATTAAAGTGGATGGAGGTTGAAGATAAATAATTTTTATTGATGTAAATGGTGGTGTTTTATCAATTTATATCCTCTATGACAAATATTTTGGTCACTCAATTTGACATATTGCTAAATTGGCTAAGAGTGAGAATAGTGAGAAACACTAGTCAAAGTGAGAATGCATTTAGGGATTGATTTCAAATGATTAAAAATGGTTTAAATTATTTGTGGTATTTTTTAAATACCTATACCTCATGTTAATTTTCTTTATAATTTGTGAAGATGCTCCCATACAGGCAAGAAAGTGCTCTCAAGATGACCTATCTGAGTGAGTGAAGATAGTGAAGGAGTAAGTTTAGATATTGGTCTATATGTTCCACATTTTATATTTAAAATATATATATTTATGGTTTTATTTGATATAAGTATGTCTAATTATCATCAAAATTTATTTTAAATTTAAATAAGTGTCCCTATAGGTATTCTAAGTCATGTTCAACATGACTAGTTCTTAAGCCAGAATGATAGTCCCAGGTTTGCCAAGTGAAGTAAGGAATGTGAGACATTATGAAAAGATAAAATATATAAAATTCACTTGGATATGTTTTTATACCTATTCATACTTTATATAATATGGAGAGACAACTTTAAGGTATTGATATGTGAAATCCAAAATGGCCTATCCGACTGAGTATGCACTATGTAAGAGAGAGCTAAGACATTGGTCTGTAATACCAATGGTTTATATTATAAAAATAAATATATAATTTAGGTTTATCTATAGGTATCATATAATATATTCATGTTAATTATAAGTGTCCTTTCAAGTACTAAAGATGAACTTCTACATGACTGTCTTTTGGAGTAGAATGACCGTTCTATGTAGTCATTTTGCAGAAGTAAGTTTGAGGTGTTTTTAAAATATTTTTAGGATATAATGATTATTAGTATGTTTTAAAATTATAAAATTTCCATGTGAATGTATTTTTATTCATGATAAGTTCCTTTACATTTGTTAAGACCCAAAAGTTCTTGACTGTGTTTTGGCAATTTTTGGTAAAACATAATGAGCCTATTGAAGAAACATTTTTATGTGCTTGGAGATTAAGTGAAGGTTTAAAATGGAAATGTGATGACCATTAGGTAAATATTTATATTTGTATTTAATTTTATCATATTTTTTTTGGAGGAAATTTATTAGATGCCTCAATTTTATGAGACAAAATTTTCTTGTGTATAGAGGGCTAATGGCAAGTAGGTCTAATAGCATGGTTCAAGTGGCGAGTTAGACTAAAAAGTGGTATGGAGATATGAGGATGTTATAATTGGTATATTTAATAAGTTTTTCAAGTGTTTAAATAATTTTTTGAGGCTAAAATTGGTCCAATTTTTCATAAGTATAACATGTGCTTATTACAGACCTAATTGCATTAGGTCTCCTTTATGCCTAATGAAGGTTTTGGCCCTTAAGGGGTATAAAAAACATATGGAGTGGTTGTATCACTTTTGTAACATGTTTTTTAACCTATTAAAATTATTATATAATCATGTAAATGATCTTGGCTAACCAATATGGGTGAAATAAAATATTTGGTATAAAAGCAAGGCCTGATTGACCTATTTGAGTTAGAAAAATGAGAAGATAAGAGAAGAAAATATATATTGAAGGAGTATTATAAAATAATTGAGGTATATAAAACTAAGAGATAAAACATGTTAAATATATATCATATATTCTATATGTGGATGAAAAGGTCAATGGACCTAAAGAGCCTAGAAGAGGCATGTTGAGTGAGTAAGCCTAGAGGGCTGTTTGAGAGGGGTAAAAGATTAAGGAGAGATAAATGAGTTGATGGATATTGAGAGAACATAAATATAAATCAGAATATTGTTATAGGTGTGTTAAATTTATTTATTTTTAGTTTATATAATAGAGATAGCTGAATAAGAGGTCACCATTAGTTGAGAGAGCAACAAGGTGTCTTGAGGTGATCAAACGTGTCTTGGGTGGGTTGGTGATTAGTCAAGAAGGGAGTTGGAGATGCATTGTATGTTGGAGATTGAATAAGTGTCCTTAAAGTGTATATATTTTTTTCCAAGTCACTTAAGGTGTTGGATCCTCCTTAAAAGTTGGAGATTGTTAAAGAGCTAGTTAGGTTAGTGCCTAACTAGTGAGGGGTTAGTGCTTCTTGTGGGTTTTGTGCCTTAATAAATGTTGTTTAATTGATTATAAGATATAATTTTAAGTGGTGTGATAGTGGATTTTATCCCCCATTATTTTTTCCCACATATATCTTGTGTTCATGTGTTGGTGTCTTACTTCTTGCTTATGTGATTGCTCTTTTATGCACTACTATATCTCTATGCTAGTTTGAATGGTTAAAGAATGATGAATGGAAATGAATGAAATGTTTTCACACTAATTCACCCCCTCTAATTGGTTTTTATTCTATAATTTTTATCAAATATAATCCTTTGGGTGAGGCCTAATATCCTACAGGTGATCCCAAGGAGCACAAAGAATGATTATGACAATGTTCATCTTTTTTGTAGTGATGGTCTATCAAAGAATAATGATACTAACAGAGTTGTATAAAGAGGAAGATGTCAAGATGAGGCTTGGTAAAAACTAAAACCAAGGTGAATTATTTATTATTTTATGACATCAATCAAAGTTGAAAGAATGTTAAAGGTACCATTTGGCAGCTAAGAAGAACTATGTATAAGCTAAGTCAAATATCAAACCCAAGATTAATAATCTAAGAGGTCTCTGAATACATATTGAGAGAAATGTATAGTTTAAGGCATCAAGATATCTTATATAATATTGATTTAGGAATAATAAAGTATATTCTTGAAACATTTGACATGAATGGCATGAAGACAGAGTGTTCTTCATGAGTGAAGATGTTCAAAGAAGACTTTATGCAAGATAAGTTGAAAAAAATAGATTAGTGGAGTAGTAGATGGTCTTGTTTTAATGTTACCTACTATAGTTATCTTTATTATAATACATCTTTGAGTGTAACATGATGCCTAATAAGAAAAGATATACCAAATGGTATGAGAGTTGAAATATGGTCTGTAAAACCAATGCTATTTAAGGTTGTGATTGGGTTCTCATGTGATCCATGGTATTGATGTATTGGTAACCTCATAAGGTCATAAAGGAAGCATTATGACATGTTTCAAGTTCCATAATAGTGATATGAAGATGACCAGTAATTTGAGTTTTGTAAAAAAGGTCTCTATTTGGAGCTATTATGTTGACTATATGATTTATGATCTAGAGTTGATTCTAAGAGTAAGCTTTCAAGATTGGTTGAGACCTAAAGGATAGCAAAATTTTTATAAAATTTATATTTCCTATATCATTACATGAATATGTTTAGAGGCCTAATAATATTTAAATTTCTATGTTGTTCTTAACAAGATATTGGTTGTATGTTTCCAAGAAGGTGCATTGTAGTGGTTTAAGCCATGATGAATTGTGATTCCTGAAGAGAAGTTGTTTGATGTCATGAGGAATATATGGATTTGCTCATACCTATCTAAGGTGTTATTTTTGAAACAAGAATTTAGTTTTGAGCAATAATTACTGGATATTTTTGCAATAGGTCTATATGGGACTCAGTGTTGGTATAAGACCTAATGAAGAATAGACATAGGGGGAGCATTTCCTAATGATGCCCTATGGTCTCTTCATATGATGATGGTCTATTAAGATCAAATAATAGTTCCAAATCTTAGATTAAAGATACGATAATGTAGATAAGCATGGTGATATGGGAGATTGTGAGCAATTGGTATTGAAAATTAAGTTGAGGTGCATATGTTGTGAGCTCTATGAGTAAATAGGTCCAAGGATCAAGTGGAAGGATTTAAATAAAGAGATTAAAGGACTCAGGTAAGATCAATAATATATTATGAGATATAAGGAAAGTTTATGGAGTCATGATAGTCATGTGTTAATATGATGAGAAACAATAAAAGTTGAGCTCATTCTAAGGTAAACATTTGATTCATTTTCTCTATTATATTTATTGAGTTAGAGTGAAAAGACAAGGTGGTAATTGAAGAGACCCTTTGTCATTAAATTCAAAAGGAGAGATAGATCATATTGATGGAGAAGTTATCTAGATCAGTTCATATTTGGCTTACCATCAATGTGGTTTGACATTAATGACAAAATGGGAGATTATTTCAAGTTGCCATTGATGTCATGTGCTTGAGTCTATCATTGATTTCAAAATAAGCTTGAGGATGAGGTTGACTATTTGAGCTTACTAGTGTGAGGTCTTATGTGTTCAAAGAAGGCTAGTTCAATCTTAGGTAGTGAACTATTTGGTCTAAGGAGACTTGTTCAAATAAAAATAATGGGAGATTATCTATAGCCTATCTCAAATAGTTGAAGGTGAGTAATGAGCTGTAATAGATGACTTGAGGTTCTTAAATTGATACGGTACCTTTAAGGTCTATTTGATGGCCTAGTTATTAAGCATGGAAATGGATTATAGTAGCATGGTGATGATGATACAAAGATATATGAGCTTGAAGGTGTGTATTGAAGTTTAAAATCATGAGAGAGAAGTGATGAGTCAATTACATGACTCTCAGAGTGAGATAAGAGGTAAGTTCTTCATTGGAGATCTAGGCATAGAAATTGTCTTAAGATCTTAGAGAGTATGATGTGACTTCATGATTAGGATTGGTGGCTTGTAATATTATGTTAATGATTTTTATAGTGTGTGATTATGGTATGAGTAAATTTTACATGTGGATGAGGTGTTTATATCAATGCAATAGGTTCTCAAGTGTGTTTAAAGACAAAGCATAACTGGTAGTTCAAATACCTAACATGAATAAAGACCTAGTATGGCCAAATGAGAGGGAATTTTGAGTTTTCAAGGTAAGAGAGAATATGTGAGAATTTAATGGGGTTTGAAATTTTTTTTTAATGGTGTTGACCAATTTTTAGGTCCTCAACTAAAGGTAAAAGCAAGAAAACATGTTTGAAGGTCTCTTATACATGTAAATTGAAGGTTTCCAAACTTGAGAAGGAAATTTAGATGCTCATTGGCACATGTGATAGTTTCATGGTGTCTTGATCCTTTTTTGAGAGATGTAAAAGGGTAATAATAATTATTTTAAAGCATTAGGAGGTGGTTTTAAGGATATAGTTATATGAACAAATGTTAAGAAGGTAAACTGGTCTAAAACCCTCTTAATGACTTGATTCGAGATATATTTATATAAAATGACCAAAATGGATTGATAATTATTATTTTATTATTTTATTTTGTATATTAATCCATTATTCATCTCTAGGTGGTAGTGGTTTGTCAGTTTAGTGAGTATAACCTATAAAAAACTCTTGTTTTTAAAGAATTTGATATTATAGGTAGGGTTAACCAGGTCAATGCATGAAAGTGGATGGAGTTTTAATATAAATAATTTTTATTTATGTACATTGTGTTATTTTATAAATTTATATCCTCTTTTACAACTATTTTGGTCACCCAAGTTGACCTATCACTAAACTAGCTAAGAGTGAGAATAATGAGAAAAACCAGTCAAAGTGAAAATGCATTTTAGGATTGGTTTCAGATGATTAGGAATGGCTTAAATTATTTTGGGTATTTTTAAAATTACTATACATCATGTTACCTTTGTTTATAATTTTTTAATATGCTCACATATAGGCAAGAAAGTGCTCTCAAAATTACCTATCTGAGTGAGTGAAGATAATGGAGTAAGGTTCAGATATTGGTCTATATGTTTCACATTTGATATTTTAAATATATATATATATATATATATATATATATATATATATATATATATATATATATATATATATATATATATATATATATATTTGTGTTTGGATTTGATATAAGGATGTATTAATACCATAAAAATTTATTTTAATTTAAATTAAGTGTCCCTATAGGTATTTTAAGGCATGTTCACCATGACTGATACTTAAGCCATAATGATAGTTCTAGGTCTTCCAAGTGAAGTAAAGAATGTGAGACCTTATGACAAGATAAAATATATCCAATTAACTTTTTTATGTTTTTTGGTATTTAAATTAAATATTACTACTTGATCTAATATGGATATATAAATTTAATTTATTGAGATGTGAAATCTAAAATGGCCTATCTAGCTGAGTATGCACTATGTAAAAGAGAGCTGAGAGATTGATCTATAAGACTAATGGTTGATATTATAAAAAGTAATATATATATATATATATATATATATATATATATATATATATATATATATATATATATATATATATATATATATTGTAGTTTTATATATAGGTTTAAAATAAAATATTAATGTTCATTATAATTTTTTAAAGTGTCCTTCCAAGTAATAAATATGAACTTCTACATGATTGTGTTTTAGAGAAGAATGATCGTTCTACGTAGTCATTTTACAAAAGTAATTTTGAGGTGTTATATATATATATATATATATATATATATATATTGTAGTTTTATATATAGGTTTAAAATAAAATATTAATGTTTATTATAATTTTTTAAAGTGTCCTTTCAAGTAATAAATATGAACTTCTACATGACCGTGTTTTAGAGAAGAATGACCGTTCTATGTAGTCATTTTACAGAAGTAATTTTGAGGTGTTTTTACAAGAGTTTAATTATATAATTGTTATGAGTATGTTATAGAAGTATCAGTGGTGAATTATAATGTATTTTTATACATGATAATTTCCTATATAATTTTTAATATCCAAATGTTCTTGATTGTATTTTCCCAGTTTCTGGCAGAACAAAGTGATTCTGTTGAAGAAGCATTTTTGTGTGCTTGGAGATTGAGTGAAGGTGTAAAATGGATGTGGTGATGAAAATAAGGTCATGAAATATATTTTCATGTGATTTTATCATATGATTATTTAATTAAATTTATTGTTTTCTTTATTTTTATGAGACATACTTTTCTTGTGTATAAAGGGCTAATGGCAAGTAAGTCTAATAACATGGTTCAAGTGGAGATTTGGACTAAAATGTGGCATGGAGATATTATGATGTTATAATTGGTATATTTAATAATTTTTTAAAGTTTTTATACCATTTTTTGAGTGTAAATTTGGTCCAAAAGGTCAAAAGTGTAACGTGTGCTTATGACAGACCTAATTGCATTATGCCTCCTTTAGGCCTAATGAAGGTTTTGGACCTTAAGGGGTATGAAAAAACTATGGAGTGGTTGTCTCAATTTTGTAACGTGTTTTTGGACCTATTAAAAGTATGATCCAAGTATGGAAAGTATCTTGTTTTAAAAATATGGGTGAAAGTAAATGATTGGTATAAAAGCAAGGCCTAATTAGCCTATTTGAGTTAGAAAAAAATGAGAAGATAAACGAAGAAAAGCTATCTTGAAGGAAAAATAGTAGGTCATTAAGTACCATTATAAGAATAAAGAAACCATGTTTAATATATAACATATATTCTACAGGTGTGTGAAAATGTCAATGGACCTAAAGATCCTTGAAGAGGCATGTTGAGTGAATAAGCCTAGAAGGTTGTTTGAGAGGGGTAAAAGACTAAGGAGAGATGAATGAGTTCATGGATATTGAGAGACCATAAAAATACATAATAGGAGTTTTAAATGTGTATTAAAGTGATTCATGTGTAGGATAGATAAGAGAGATATAAAGAAGAGGTCACCATTAGTTGAGATAGCAACAAGGTGTCTTGAGGTGATCAAGCTTGTCTTGACTAGGTTGGTGCTTAGTCAAGAAGGGAGTTAGGGCTGAATTTAAGGTTGGAGATTTCATAAGTGTAATTAAAGTGATTTTATTGGTGATAATTCACCTAGGGGGTTATATCCTCTTTTAAAGTTGGAGTTTGTTAAAGGACTAGCTAGGTTGGTGCCTAACTAATGAGGGGTTGGTGTTCCTTATGGGGTTGATGTCTCACTAAATGTTGTTTCATTAATAATAGGATAGTATTTCAAGTGGTGTGATAGTGGGTTATATCTCCCATGAGGGTTTACAATGTAGATATGGTGCTCATGTGTTAGTGTCTTACTTCTTGCTTATATGATTACTCTTCTATGCACTGTTATATCTCTATGCTAGTTTGAATCGTTAAAGAATGATGAATTGAATTGAATGAAATATTTTAAAAATAATTCAACCCCCTCTTAGTGTTTGTGACTACCAAACAACAATTGGTATCAAAGATAGTCCTTTGAGTGAGGCCTAACAACATATAGGTGATCCTAAGGAGCACAAAGAATGATGATGACAATGTTAATCTTTTTTACAGTGATGGACTATCAAAGAATAATGGTATAGCCAGAGTTGTCTAAAGAGGAGGATGTCAAGATGAGGATTGATCAAAACTTAAACCAAGGTGAATTATGTATTATTTTAGGACATTAGTCAGAGTTGAAATGATGTCAAAGGTATCATTTGGCAGCTCAGAAGGGCTATTTAGAAGCTAAGTCAAATATCAAACCCAAGATTAACAACCTAAGAGATCTCTAAAGACATATTGAGATAAAGGTATAGGTCAAGTCATAAAGATTTCTTATAGAATATTCATTTAGGCCTTATAAATTACACGATTGAAACATTTAACATGAATTCCATGAATATGGAGTGTTCATCATTAGTGAATATGTTCAAAGAAGACATTATACAGGATATGTTGAACAAAGAGATTAGTGTAGTATATGAATTTTTTGAAATGTTCCTTGCTACAGTTATATTGCTTAAAATTCCTATTTGAGTGTGAAATTATGCCTAAGAAACAAAGACAAAACAAGTGGTATGAGAGTTGAAGTATGGTCTATAATACCAATGTTATTTAAGGTTGTGATTGTGTGCTCATGTGATCCATGGTATTGACATGTTGGTGAAATCATAAGATAATATAAGAAACATGATGACATGTTACAAGTGCCATAACAATGATATATAGATGACCAATATTATCAGTTTTGTAAAATAGGACTCTATTTGGAGCTAGTATGTTGATCATATGATCCATGATTTGGAGTTGAATCTAAGAGTAGGATTTCAAGATTGGTTGAGCCCTAAAGGAGAGAAATAAATTTCTAAAAATGATCTTTCCTATAGCATGAAATGAAGATGTTCAGAGGCATGAGAATAATTAAAGTTATGTGTTATTCTTATCAAGATATTAGCTATATGTTTCCAAGAAGATTCCTTGTAGTGCTTTGATCCATGATGGCTTGTGATGCATAAGGAGAAGTTGTTTAATGCCATGAGGAATATATGGAGTTGTTCATACCTATATAAGGTGGTCTTGTTGACCCAAGAAGTTAGTTTTTAGTAAGGAGTGGATCTTTTTGAAATAGGTCTCCATGGGACCTAGTTTTGGTATAAGACCTAATAAAACATAGACATAGGGGGAGAATTTCCTAATGATTCCCTATAGTCTCTTCATATGATGATGGTATAGTAATATCAAATAATAGTTCAAAATCTTAGATCAAAGACAAGGAAATGAAAATAAGCATGGTGATAGAGGGAGCTTGTGAGCAATTGGTAGTGTAGATTCATTTGAGGTACATATGTTGTGAGCTCTGTGAGTGAACAATTCCAAGGATCAGGTGGTAAGATCAGATAAACAAATGAATGGACTTAAGTAAGATCAAGAGTAGATGATGATTTACAAGGGATGTTTGTGGAGTCATGATAGTCATGTGTCAAGATGATGAGAAATAGTTCAAGTTGAGATCACTCTAAGGTAATAATTTGATTAGTTTTCTCTATTTTATTTGTTGACTTGGAGTGAAAAGATAAGATGGTAATTAAAGAGACCCTTTGTCATTAATGTAAAATGGGGGAGAGATTATATTGATGGAAAAGTTGTCTATATCAATTCATCTATGGCTTGAAATCAATGTGATTTATCATCAATGACAAAGTGGGAGATTGTTTCAAGTTTTCATTGATGTCATGTGCTTGAGTCTATCATTAATTGCAAAATAATCTTGAGGATGAGGTTGACTATTTGAGACTACTAGTGTGAGGTCTTGTGTGTTCAAAGAAGGCTATCTCAGTCTTGGGTAGTGACCTATTTCATCTAAAGAGACTTGGTCAAAGGAAAATAATGGGAGATGATTTTGAGCCTATCTTAGATAGCTATAGGTGAGTAATGAGATATAGTAGATGACTTGAAGATCTCAAAGTGATATGGTACCTTGAAGGTCTATTTTATGGCCTAGTTCCTAAGCATGGAAGTGGCTTATAATATCATGGTGATGATGATATAGAGATATATGAGCTTGAAGGTGTGTATTGAAGTGTCATATAATGTGTGTGTGTGTGTGTGTGTGTGAGATAGAGAGAGAGAGAGAGAGAGAGAGAGAGAGAGAGAGAGAGAGAGAGAGAGAGAGAGAGAGAGAGAGAGAGAGAGAGAGAGAGAGAGAGAGAGAGAGAGAGAGAGAGAGAGAGAGAGAGAGGTGATGAGTTAGTTACATGATTCTCATAGTGAGCTAAGAGGTAAGTTTTTCATTAGAGATCTAGGCATAGACCTTGTCTTAAGATCTTAGAGGGTATGATGTGAATTCATGATTAGGATTGGTGGATTATAATATTATGTGAATAATATTGATAGTGTGTGAGAATGGTATGAGTAAATTTTACATGAGGATGAGGTGTTGATATTAATACAAGAGGTTTCTAAGTGTGTTCAAAGACAAAGAATAACTTGTAGTTCAAAGACCTAACATGCATAAAGACCTAGTATGGCCAAATGAGGGGTCAAGTTGAGTTTTCAAGGTAAGAGAGAATATGTGAGCATGGAATGAGGTTTTAAAAGTTTTTTCAATGGTGTTTACCAAGTTTTATGTCCTTATTTGAAGGAGAAATCAAGAAAACATGTTTTAAGGTATCCTGTACATGCAAATTGAAGGTTTACAAACTAGAGAAGGAACTTTAGATGCACATTGGTACTTGTGATGGTTGCATGGTGTCTCAATAATTTTGGGAGAGATGGAAAAGGGTCATAATAATTATTTCCAAGCATTAAGATATAGTTTCAAGGATAGAGTTATATGAATAAATGTTAAGAAGATAAATTGGTATAAAACCCTCTTAAAACCCTCTTAATGACCTTATTAGAGATATATTCCTATAAAGTGCTCAAAATGGTTTTGTAAGTATTTTTTTATTATTTTTTAAAAAAAATACTCCATTAGGAATCTCTAGGTGGTAGTGATTTGTTAGGGTAGTGAGTAGAACCTACTAAAAAATTCTTGTTTTTGAAGAATTCAATATTACAAGGTTGACTAGGTCAATGCCTCCAAATGGATGGAGGTTAAACATAAAGACTTTTTATTTGTGTCCATGGTGATATTTAATCAAGTTACAACATTTGTGAATATAGACACCTAAATATGGCCACTAATGACCATTAATTAGGGTTTTGACCAATTTTCACCAAAATGTACAATTTGGCCTAAAAACACTAAAACACATTAAAAGCTTTGAAACTGACATATTCAAGTGCTAATTTTGTCCAAAGTATCCATAAATGGGGAAATGAAATTTATGGGATAACTAACTTTGATCAGATCATTTTGAGTCAAAATGTCAATTTTGCACCTAGGTGCTATGGATTGCTCTTTTATATCAAATTTATTGTATGAGACACGTGCCTTTGTTATTTTGCATTGACAACATCCTAAATGGGATAACAGTTCTAACACATCTAACATCAAATTCCAATTATAATACATTCAAATTTTAAGCTAATAATATGACATTTTGACCAATTTGATTAATTTGTGCACAAATTGTCAAGGTTTTGCATCAAAGTTGACTAATCATGTTTAAGGCTAATTAAACCAAATCAAAAGCTTAAGTTAATTTTCCATGGAAATTTTGGAATATTTATTTTTTTAAATTAATTTTCATTGACTACATCATCCTATGGGGTGGCATCCACAAGCCATAAATGCCACAAATATTTGAACTAATGCCTCACATACCTCATTAAGACCTTTTATGCCTATTTAATGCCCCTCTATCCCAAATATTGATGATCCTATTTATAAATTTTAATTACATAATTGAATTAATCCTTAGCCACACATCTTCATCTTGAGATGGATGGTTCAGGCTGATTCTAAATCATTCCAAAAATCTATAAATAGGAGGCCTTACCTATTAGTTTTAAAGCTCTTTTATGCCAAACTTATAATGCCTAAATTCATTAAAAAAACCATTACAATTAGTGTCATAATGTCAAACTATTGATCCAAGCCAAGCTAAGCTAATCCAAATCCAAACATAGTGCCAAGGAGAGATGGAGGTAGCCACACTTCATTGATGCAAACTTCATAAGCATAAACCAAGCAAGCCAATTCAACAAACTATTTGGAGCATCCAAGGAAGGTGAAAGAAGGTTTCTTATATATTTTAGTTGTGTTTTCCATTCTAGTCTTGTTAACTAATCTCCCTAATTAAGATAGGCTTAAGGTGTTAGCTATTAGTGTACTATTTTGATTTTGATTTCATTAACTAACACAATACTAATCTCCCCTTATTGCAATCCTATGTTTATAAATAGCACGCTTGGCAGGACATGGCCTCACAAATTTGGTCAAATCACACCTACAAGCAACATAATAACCATTTTCATGTAGGATCTTGGAGTGTGGAGGAAGACATGATAAAAAATTGAGTAAAAATCCATTTTTTCTAAGCTATAATTTTGTTCTTGGGACTATGCAATCCAATTCACCTATTCAACCCAACTTGCTTGTATAACCCAACTCACCTATCAACACAACTTTCCTATCAACTCAACTCACCTATCAACCCAACTCGACTATTAACCTAACTCAATTATCAACTTGAGAGCTAAATTCTTAATGTCATTTGCTCAAACTCCTAAGTTCTTCAAAGTAGGTCATTGTAATCTTGTTTTTTTAGGTTGAGGGGGTATTTTGGAAGTAGTTTTAAGTGCTTTTGACTAACCACACACCTGTAAAATTGGGTTTAAAAATAACTTGATCAAAAATAATGTACACTTCAAATTTGGCTTAAAATTAACATCATGTTTTGCACATATTTGAATTGGTGCCTAAAATGAGCCTAAGATTTAGCTAAGTTTTAGGTACTTTTAATTTAGTGCTTAAAACACATCATAAATCTTGAAACATTTTCAATTTGGTGTTTTAATCATGAATCTAAGCTAAGTCTTGAATTTTCAATTTGGTTTAAAATGAAATTAGGCTTTTATTGCTTCATGTGGTTATTTTGTGTAAATTATTCCATTTTTTTACTAAATCCAAAGGGCTAGTAACAAATCTAAGCAAACATTTTCAAATTTGGTGTAACAAATAAACATAACTTCAATTATTTGTAAAAATTACTTGTTGATTATTTTAGTAAAAAGAGACGTGCATGTATGCTCTCCCATCCATCCCCTTTAGGAAACATTTGGGATCAAAAGCTCCATCTCATCATCATTTGAGCCTAGTCTAAGGCATAGAAATAATGTCATCTAAATCACTCCCCAAAAACTTGCAATAGTTTAGGTGATATTGAAATGACCTTAAAGTCTTTCTATCAGTCATTTATTTTATTACATCTTAGATTGTGAGGAGAATGTCACTAGCTCCCATTAGTTCTACAGGGAAGCTTTGACCCAAGGTTTCATCTCCCAACACTGAATTTAACCACTCCCAATAGGATTAAAGGTTTGAGAGGTTAAACCATCTTCTAGTGTTGGAGTTTCACATGGGATGTATCTATACTTTGGACATCACACTACACTAAGCAAGTGATGGATGTAGTGGTTGTAAAAAAGACAAGACCTTTTTGTAATAATTTAATTTCCACAGATTCCCAATTAAAGTGTTGCTTCTCTTGTTTGGTAATGTGAAATTTGGTAGACATGGGATCTATCTAGAAATGATTGAAAACCAATTAGTTTTATTCAACCCCACTTTTCCACACCCTTAATAGGAATTTGGAGGACTTATTTGTATTTAGTCATTTTCTTACTTGGTGTTTTGAGACTGAAACTAATATGTTTGTTTGTAAACCATGTCAAAACCAATTTATTTATATGTCACTCTTTTGTCTAAAGAGGCATTATGCTATCCATTTTACACCACACTTATGCTTTGAATTTTTTTCTAAACATGTTTGTGTGTGTGTTACTTGTTTAAGAAGGGTAGCGTTATGCTACCCAAAACATGTCAAACCATTTTGCCTTTGAGTCTTTAAAACATAACATCGATAACATCATTTGAGTATGCTTACACCATTAGGCTGTTCAACTCATTTTAATATTTGTTTACCATTACACCAAAAATCATTTATTTCAAACCATGCCACATCAGTCATTTGGACCTTCTTTATTGTCTATCATGTTGTCCAATTTTATCTAGCTTGTTTAGTCAATCCTAGTTTTAAAGTTGAGTTTTCAATTAACCTTATCAAAGTTTGGATTCAAACATTGATTGATTTCTATTTAGGCCTTAATTTATGGGGTTGATACACATATATTTTTATTTTGGGTTGCATAACTTCAATTAATTAATTAACCAAATTTGAAGACTATTGATTATTTGTTTGTTCAATGCCTATACTCATCATTGTTTGTGCCTTTGTTTGGGAGAACATAGCCTTTCTCCAAGAGCCTTTTTCCTTATGGCTTATACTAACTAATCATATTTATGTTTAATTCTATGTGTCAGGTCTATGTCAAAGTTATTTCTAAACTTGTTATATTAAATTAAATTCACATCAATACTTTGCTTCAAGTCTATATTTTGACACCATTTGGCCAAATGTCCTAACACTACTTGTTTAAGCCTAGATTTTGACTCCACATTTGGACAAGAGACCTAGAAACTCTTTTCCCTTTCCTAGTTTGTACCTTGTTTGGAACACTTTTATCTAGACTTTGACATGCTAGTTTTTATTCAAGCACTTGACCTTTTGTGTGTATAAAATTTTACATTAGACATTTGACGTTAGAGTATTTTATGTCAAGTCTTATCAAAAACCATTTTGGAGATATAACTCCATGATCAAATAATTTTTTGGAGATACAGCTCCACTTTCAACCAAGTTAGACCTAATTTGAACCATTTGTCCTTTGCACAGTTTTTTAGAGTTTTTAAAACTCTAAGCCTTTTAGTTTAGATCTTTCATCATTTATGCAGATATGTCTAGCTACACTTATAGTGGAGTAATGTACAATCCAACTTATGATAGAATGGCTGCACAAAATCCCACTAGGATCCCCTATAGAAAAAGATTTTCTAAGGAGTTTTACTATTCTCCCTACAATACTCCATATGGGGAACATAGTAAAAATACACAAAATTCAAATCAAATTACAAATTGGGATGACATGGTTTATGAGGAAGAATTTGAAGACCGAACTATAGATAATTTTTTTTGGGATATAGATCCATACCCTCTTTATAGTAATTAGTACATAGAACATATTCAAGAACTAACTTATGATCTAACTCAAGATTGGGATGATATGATTTATGAAGTAGAATTAGATGCTTTGGATTGTGTGAGAAATCAAGCTCCATAATGCCCCTTCATCATTTTAAGACCTCATCCTTTAGCTTGTGAAAGTAATAAATATCCACACCACCATATCATTAGCATTTTAGGACTTTATCCTTTGGCTTGTGTGAGAAATCATGATCCCCAATACCATACCATTATCCAACCATATTCCATTCTTCGTATGGTACCAATATAATAAAATAAACAATCCATCTAATCATTCAAAGACCAAACTATGTTCAAAACTAGTATTTCCTAACTCATTAGAAACCAAGGCCAAGAAAGCCAACCAATCCAAGATATTTTTATTGAACCAACCACTTGTGATAAGTTAACCTATGATGAATCACCTATTGATCATATACTAGTTATCAAGGAGTCTCACTTTGATGAGCCAATCTTTGCTGGGTCACTTTTTAATGATTATAGCCACCTTTGATAAAATAATTACCTCAACCATATGTTTATTTTTCAAGAGCCTCCTATTGACAAGCCAATCTCTAAGGAGTTGTCTCTTGACCTTTTTCCCATCCTATAGGAGTACCACTCTAATAAACTAGTTTTTTTGGATCCCATTATGCCATCACAAGCTATTACTTGTCTAATACTTAACATTCAACAAGACATCATTATAATAGAGTACCCATCAGATGAAGATTCAAAATTAGAGTCAGGTTCTATTCTTGAATTGATATCAAATTTAGCATCAAAATCAGAATCAACATTAATCTCAACATTGGATTCAGAGTTTATTGAGTTGGAATTAGATTCAAAACTAAAATAAATTCACAACTATTAAAATATTGGCTATGCATGCCTCATAGATCAATTTGATTACATTTGTGATCTTTCTACCTTTTTTGAGGATGAGTACTTTAGCTTTGACATGAGTTATGTTATTATCTTCTATAATGATTGTGTAACATCTCCCCATTCCATTACCATTCCATAGGCTATTAACAACAACCAACATAGCCATATTATTGGCATTCCACCTCCCACAAGTGTCGATTGGGACCAAAAAAATCACACTTTGTTGAAATACATCTATGGTGACATAGAAGTTGAAGAAGAGTAAGGAGGCCAAGACCAAATTCATGTACCATAAGAATACTCTCCTGGTGAAACCTTTTTGGAGGTGATAGGGGACATGAAAATTTCAAATTCAACATCTTCTAGTGGAACCTTTTTAGAGGCATTAGAAGACAATACAAATCAAAAGCCAAAATTCATTAGTGAAACCAATTTGGAGATGTTACATGATAATCAAGGAAAATTCATTGGTTAAAACCTCTTTGAGGCACCAATAGCTGAGCACAAAAGTTATTCACTACTTGATGAATAAAAAATTGAAGATCAAATCAAAATAACTTCCAATCTATAGCCTAATCAGATGATAACTACTCTCAATCCTAAACAATAAAAAAAATTGGTGGTCTTATTGAGAGAACATGTCTTTAGCCCTACCATATCTAAAGTTATGTAAAATCTAACATCAACAACATTATGTGTGATTGAATGTCCTGATCTTCATATGCTTCCTAACCATTACCCATTCCATTATCATCTACCATTCCATTTCATAATAAAACCTACCATCTATTATTTGTCCCTATTTACCATCCACAGTCACACTTTCATTTGTATAGGTTAAAAATATACATTGTATTAATGTTTTAAGGAATTTGAATAAATGACCAATGAATATCATAAAAGAATTCTCAGCATCCAAATATGTAGGTAGTTCTTGATAGAGTAACTATTCAGATGAAGTGTGGGCTAGCAATTAACATGATCGAGTATTATATTTGTATCATTTGTTGATCAGGATGTGCATCTCCACTTTATTAGAAGCAATAGAATCATATGTAATTTACCATACCTAGGCCAAATACATCCAACCCAATAACTAATCATTAATAAAAAAACATGTACCATGCCATTGTCGCATATCCATTTTCCATTTACCATATCCATGCCATTCTCGTATATCCATTTACCATACCATTTAATTTTCCATATTCCTTTTGCCATTGTCACATATCCTAACCATTCACACCATCACTTAGGAGAAACCCTCTTACCATTTTTTTTCAAATATATCAAAAACCATCATTCCATCCCTATCTAGAACCAAAGCCTATTTTTAGTTGTCCTACCTAATCCTATTTTGATCTTGGTTCCTTTGGTTCTTCCCATAATTTTTGTGGGAGGATTTTGATCAATTTTCAATAATAAATCAAATCTATTTTAAATGATAATCTATGAAAGTAGTGTGATATTTGATCTAGCAATATATATTTCATTTTCCATCTTATATCAATTTTGTTTATGTGAGACTGATTATAAATGTCTATGGGTAAATCATTGTCTCATCAATTTTGCTACTAATTATAACTACCTATGGGAAAATTAGTATCATTGACCTATTTTTTTATATCCTAGTTATAACTACCTATGGCCAAACTAGGGTAAACATGTGTTTATCATGCATTATCACATCACCTTGCCATTATTATTTTCATTTGACTGACCATTTGCTAGATTTGAGAACTTGTTGCTATCTAGTCAAGTTTTTCCTTGCCTTCTGTGTGGGAGGAATTATTGTGACTTGAGATCATTTTAGGACTATTTGGTCTATGCTCAATTTATGTTGAGGTCACCTCAATCCCCATTTCCATGCGCTCTCACCATTTTATGAGCAACCTAAGCCACCCTCTTGTCATTTAATGAGAAACCTAAGCCAAATGCTCTCTCTCTTTTGTGAGTAGGTATCTTGTCATTCTATAATAATTTGAGATACCTAAAAATTATAAAAACATTTAAAATATTTCAAAACCCAAAAACATTTGTCCTATCTAATCTTAGTTAGTTATCCTTGATCTACCCTACTGGGGAAAAGTCATTGTTAGGATGCTTTCTTTTGATTTTGTTTTCAATATTTCTATTTGTTTATTTCAAGTTATTTTTCTATTTATACACTTTCTATTTGTTTTTTTGTTTGTTTGCTTGCCTATTTATTTTCTTTTAACATTGTTACCTTGAATTAGTCTATATGTGTTCATTGGGTGATTCTTTGTGCACATTATTCTTGAGTCCCTCCATATTCATACATCAACATTGTCATCATGATTTTTATCATTCATGCATTATTTTTAATTGTTTATTAGATTAGGAGTCAATCCTTATGCATATTTGGGGATAGTCTTCGTGATGTACTATCATGATGCATATCATCATGTGCTATAGAAAAAATTAGCTTCAAGAAGGTCTATAATTAATGGAGCTACATAAGTTTCTCCTTGACACCTTGTCAAATTCTCCCATTCCACCCTTGATCAAATCAACCCAATGACCATTTTAGTTATATCATTGATAATAATGATGAGCATCTCCTCATTGGTAGGTATAACTAAATCATTTCTTTTGATCAATTTTATTCTTCTATTCATTTATTTCATCACTTTACACCCACTCATCTTTAATCTATATTCTAGGTTATATCCTTGATTTATGCTTGCTAATCAGCTCTAATTGGGGCACAATCATCTTTATAAAACAATTCAAGTTCCCTTCATGATTATAACCACCTATTGGCAAATCATTATTTCAACTTTTATTCCTGATTTTAACTACCTTTGGGCAAATCAATATCCTTTTTAAATCAATGCATGCAAGCATTTTCTCATTTGGATTACTCTCAACCATAGGTTAATCCCACCTTTCCTCTTGATTTTTTTTAAGGGATCATCCATCCACATATGTGATGGCCACTCCCTCGAGGTGGCATCACCCTAGGCTTCCCAAACACCATTTGGAGCTTTTTCTTCAATCATCATCTTCTTTTTGACATATAGGCCTTTACTCATTATTTGAGAAGACATTTCTTTGCCTATAGTTTTCAACATCTTCCTAAATAGGGGTAAACTATAGACACCTAAATATTGCCACCAATGACCATCAATCAGGCTTTTGACTAATTGTCATCAAAATGCATAATTTGGCCTAAAAACACTAAAACACATTAAAATATTTGAAAATGACATATTCAAGTGCTGATTTTGGCCAAAGTATCCCTAAATGGGGCAATTAAATTTATGTGACAACTAACTTTGATCAAATCATTTCGAGTCAAAATGTCAATTTTGCACTTGGGTGCTTTGGATTGCTCTTTTCTATCAAATTTATTGTACGAGACATATGCCTTTGTTATTTTGTGTTTAAAACATCCTAAATGGGATAATGATTTCAAAACATTTAACATCAATTTCTAATTCTAATCCAATCAACTTTTGAGCCAATAATATTACATTTTGGTCAATTTGATTAATTTGTACACAAATTGCCAAAGTTTTGCATCAAAGTTAACTAATCATGTTTAAGGATAATTAAACCAAACCAAGAGATTAATCTAATTTTCCATGGAAATTTTTGAATATTTATTTTTCTAAATTGATTGTCATTAACTGCATCATCAAATAACATCATCCTATGGGGTGGAATCCATAAGCCATAAATGCCACACATATATGAATTAATACCTCCCATGCCTTATTAAGACCCTCCATGCCTAGTTAATGCCCCTCTATCATAAATATTTATGAGCCTATTTATGAATTTTAATTACATAATTGATTTAATCCTTAGTCACACATATTCATCTTGAGATGGATGGTTCAGGTTGATTCTAAACCATTTCAAAAATATATAAATAGGAGGCCTTGCCTATTGATTTTTAATCTCTTTTATGACAAACTTATAATTCCTAAATGCATTCAAAAATCCATTGCAATTAGTGTTGTAATGTCAAATTATTGAGCCAATCCAATCTAAGCCAAATCAAAACATGATGCCAAGGAGAGATAGAGGTATCCAGACTTCATTGATGCAGACTTCATGAGCAAAAATCGAGAAATCCACTTCAACAAAATTTTTGGAGCATCCAAGGATGGTGAAAGAAGGTTTCTTTTGCATTTTAGTTGTGTTTTCCATTCTAGGCTTGTTAACTAAGCTCCCCCATTGAGATAGGATTAAGGTGTTAGATATTAATGTGTTATTTTGATTTTGATTTCATATACTAACATAATAATAATCTCCCATTATTGCAGTCCTATGTTCACAATGACAACTATTTTGGTCACCCAAGTTGACCTATCACTAAACTAGCTAAGAGTGAGAACAATGAGAAAAACTAGTCAAATTGAGAATGCACTTAGGGATTGGTTTTAGATGATTAGGAATGGATTAAATTATTTTAATTATTTTATAAAAACATATACTTCATTTTACCTTGGTTTATAATTTTTTAAGGTGCTCACATACAGGCAAGAAAGTGCTCTCAAGATGACCTATCTGAGTGAGTGAAGATAGTGAAGGAGTAAGGTTCAAATATTGGTCTATATATTCTACATTTCCTATTTTAAATATATGAATTTGTGTATGGAGTTGATATAAGTATGTATGAGGATCATACAAATGTATTTTAAGTTCAAGGAAGTATCCCTATAGGTATTCTAAGTCATGTTCACAATGACTGGTTCTTTAGATAAAATGATAGTTCAAGGTTTGCCAAGTGAAGTAAATAATGTGAGACCTTATTATAAGAGAAAATAAATATAATTCACTTTGTTATGTTGTTTGGTATGTTTTGGAGGTTCTAGGTTACACCATGGTTGAGCAAAGGATTATTCAGGTCTTCTACCCAAACCTAGTCCAACACGGGAATGACCCTACATTGTTAGTTACCTAATATTGAGTTAGACTTATAGGTTTTTTAAAGAGGCCTATAACTTTAAGGATGGAAATAAATAGGTCTATGAAAGACACTATAGAATTATGACACTTTAAGAGAAAATTCATCACTAACACTTCAAATAACCTAAAAAAAATTAACAATCTTAAATCAAGGTACATGAACCTACAAATGATGAATATAAAACATACACTCTATAAATCAAACTTCAATAGAGAAAACTTAACATTAGATAGAATTTGAACTTGTCTTATATTGCTTCAAAGAATTTACAAAGTGATTTTAGTAGAGGTTTTCTATACCCAACTGAGGTATCCCAATAAATAACTCAAATCCAATATTTATAAGAAGGAAGAAGGTTAGAGAGAGAAAAGTTGGCACTGAAGGGGGTCATTGATAAGCCTAATTCTACTAAAAACATTCACTACTAAAACCCTCCTTGAGATTTCCCCTACATTAGATGATGTGAATATCAATACTAAGCTACAAGAAGCAATCCCCACCACCATATGAATATATCTCAACCTCTTCAACATTAATTATCTTCACTATCTTCCTCGATCATGCTCAATATTCTTTACATTAATACATAGTTACTTAAGCTTGCTCATGATGTTGTTTCTGACATTATTTATGTAGTCACCATTCTACCATTGCTTATAAATCCTAAATATAGATATATTATGGATATAAACCAATCTCTTTTATTGGTTTTCATATAGTCATGATTGTAAATGGAGGCCCATAGGATAGAGTCTCTTGATTTTGAATGAAACATAAAACCTATGTTTAGAGGCTCTCAAAAATCTTTATAGGGCTTTAATGGAATTTTATATCTTTACAAGATATACTCCTAATTATACATATCATGTTTGATCTTGAATTTATGTATCTTACCTACTCAAGGTGGTGAGATCATTTGTCCAACATGTCTACCTTCATGGCATCATCTGGTTTGACCTAGATCTTATTCGAGCTTGATTCCTTTGTATTTACTTTGTTTGGGTCAAAAACTACTTTGAACTCCAATAAAAAATTTCTTGGGATCACCTTCACTCATTAGATATTGATGTTTACTCAAGCTTATTGACCCATTGAACCATCACGTACTATTGATCTACTTGGTATGAATGTCTACAAGCCATAGATCTACCTAGGCCCACTAACTCTATCAGTGCCATGCACCATTAGATATTTGAAATGATTGAATGCCAATTGTTGATCTACTTATTTTGAATCCAAATGGTTATTTAAAGAGGCCCAAAATTTACATTTGGTTGCCCATATTTGATTTTTGTGTGAATTTTTTGACATCTGCATGAACGTTTAAGGGTTTTTAAATCCAAATGGTTATTTGCCATAGCTTAATTTTAACACTCACATAAACATTTAACTCTAATGGATCAAATTTGAAGGATCATATTTTGAGACAAAAGGATCATAAAGATATGAATTTTATAGAGTAATATCAAGGCATGAAGGACCTCATGTTCATGTATTTATTTTATCCTGAGTGGATTTCTAAATGAACTTATAAAATGCACAAATGAGGTGACCAATCTACTTTTGCATGATGTGCAAGATAGTCTAGCTCTTAAACTTGAGTTTGTTTCATTAGATATTAGATGCATTATTGAATGTGTGTCATTATATCTTGGAGTATATATAGGGCCAAAATTTTATGCTCATATACATGTCCTATCCTTTCAACCCTTGTAAGCATCTTGAGCATATTTATAAAATGTATAAGTGGGTTGACCTATCTATTCTTACATGACATATTGATGATGGTCTATCTCTTCAAAGCTTGAGCTATGGACTTTTTCCTAATCCTTGAAATATTTTATGATCTCTTGAGGCATATGAAACTTTTTCCATGATCCTTCCTGCATTGATCACCATGAGAACCTACTTCTTCAAAATTTGACAAATTACACTTGAAGTTTACTTAAAGTGTTTTAAAGGCTATGCAATCTACATATGATCTTTAGACCACTCATTCCATCCAAAATTTTTCTCATCTATTCAATCCATTTCTAGGAAAAATATCTTTATGTGGGCCAAATCTAGCCAACATTTTTGGTGACTCAGCTAGCTTGACTACCCTATTGGTCATGAAACCTAGAACTTAATCAAGTTACTCATGATAACTATATAAATGGAGTATTACTTAAAGAAGGATTCTGCCTGACTCCTTGAATTTTTTTAAATATTTGAGACACAAAAAAATAAAAATAAATCAACAAAGACACCAAAAAACTACCATAATAGTAGGAAAACAACAAACAAAATAATGTACAAGGGCACTCGAAGCTAAGGACAGACGTATCTACCTATGTACAAAGATCATGAGATAAAAATAGTAGTAGAATTTAAGATACCTCTGATTGATAGGGATGGGGAGGCTATCTCCACTTAACTTATCAATCTCAAAGGAATTTCTCTCCTTTCAACTTGTGATAACATAAAGTCCACTCTAAAGGCTATCAAACTTGGTGTGTTTTCTTGGTTTTGCACGGTCCTCATCCCATTTGAGGACTATATCACCTTCTTGGAATGTATTTGAGGAATCTCTCTTGTCAAATGACCTCTTCACTTATTTATAGTTTGAACACATAATGTTTATATTAGTGTCCCTTATCTCCTCTAGTTATCTTAGCTCATTTAGCCTTATCTGTATAACATCATCTTCTAGGAGCTCCAGTTGATTTGAAAACTCTAATGAAGGAAGTTCAATAGATATAAGAAATTTAGATTCTTTAACATAGATAAAAAGGTATGGGGAGTGTCTAATAACTTTCTTAGGTATCACTCTATCTTCCCATAGGGCAGTCCTTAGTCTAGTATGCCACTCCCTCTAACTATCCTCCATAATTCTTTTGATAATCCTTAATAAGTTCTTATTTGTGGACTCTACTAGTCCATTACCTTATGGGTAATAGTTAGAGGATGCCTTGAGATAAATTCCATGTGAAATAGACCACTTTCATACTTTATTTATACTGAAGGATAATGCATTATTATGAATAATTATAGAAGGCACATCAAATCGGGTCACAAGGTTATCATAAAAGTCCAAGATAAAATTCATTAGCTTCCTTGAGGGAAGTTAATTCAACCAACCTTGTAAATTAGTTTTTAGTTGTAATGATCCATTTATTTATTTTAATTAAATGGGTGTGTGTCATCCCTATGAAATCTAAGCCTCATTGTACTTAGATGGGTTGTAAGGGAAGGGTAGCCAATTCTCGCTTGCCAAAAAACATTACTCATTTTGGGCATATCCTTACCCAAGAGTGTGCATATATAAAAATTATGGGCCAAAAATACCAAACTCTAATAATTTTGGAGGCTATGGTCTTGGAATCAAAGTTCTCACTAGTTAGACCATCATGGAACTTCTTAAGTAGCTTATCTATTTATCATGATTCCACACACCTCAAAAACATGCCTCCTATGTCTCTCTTGAAAAGTACTTCATCTATCAGGACATAAGGTATACTTTACAACCTAACGTTCCTTATCTTATCTTTATCTAATCTCATAGGACACTAGCCTAACTCAACAAATCTAGTTATATCATGTGTTAGTCCCATAGGACACTGGCCTAACTCAATAAATATAGTTGTATTATGTGTTCAATTGAAAGTTATGTTTTCTATAGCTACCTATTGGTTGTCATGGACTGCCAAAACATGATATTTATCTTATTTTACCTCTACTTCAAGATGTTCACATAACCCTCTACCCCTTACAAGCTTTTTAACTCTAACTTTAAGGTCATACTTCATGCATATTTTCACCCATCTAGCTCTTTTCTCATTAAGGTCTCTATTGAGTATAAACTCTTTAATACTTGGGTGTACCACCATGAGGATGATCTTACTATTGGATACCATGTGACTAAATTTATTCAAACCTCTTCCTATTACAAGAACATGTTTCTCTACAAATCTATACTTTTCCTCATACCCTTCTGAGGCCTGGCTAAAGAAAGTGATAGGTTATTCTAAATCTTAATCATTCTATTGCATCAACATGGTAGAGATTACATCCAATGTAGATAAGGCATACAAGTATAATTATTTGTCAAAATTAGGGTTAATAAGTGTAGGAGCATGAGATATGGCCTCAAAACTTCTCTTACTTTATTTGGTCCATGTAAACTCCTTGACCTTTCTTAACACATGAGTAAGAGGTTTGACCGGCTCTACAAAGCCAAGGATAAATCTTATTGTAAAGTTAATCTTCCCTAAGAAGCTTTGAAGACCATTCTTGTGCTTATACAAGGGTAAGGATAAGATAGACTCAACTCTTTCAAGGTCTATGGAAAGACCATCCTTTGACACTACATGGCCTAATAACCTACCCTCATGAACACCAAATATACATTTTTTAGGATTCAATGACACACCGAATTCTTTGCATCTTTCAAATACTATCCTCAAGTGAGAAATGTGATTAGTTGGGTCTTTTGAGAAAATAGTGATGTCATCTAGGTATATGAGCACCATGTCATTGATCAAACCTTCAAAATAAACATTCATTACCATCTATAAGGTTATTTCAGCTTTAGACAGTCTAAAGGGCATTTTCATACATGCATAAGTTCCCCACTTTGTGGTGAAGGTAGTCTTATGTCTATCTTCTTCTTTTACCATAATTTGATTATAATCAGAGTAGCCATCAAGTAGTGAAAACATCTGGTATCCTACCACCTTTTGAAGAATATGATCTATTGAGGGTAGTGAGTAATGGTCTTTTAGGGACACTTTATTAAGGTTCCTAAAGTAAATAAATATATGTATTTACCCCATTCTTCTTCATTTTCACAATGTTTTCCACCCATGAGCAATTTTTAATGGGGAATATGATCTTTGATTTAATCAACTTAAACAACTCCCTTCTCATCAAGTCCTCCACCTTTGGGTTGATATGCCTTTGTTTCTACCTAATTAATTTTCCATTTCTCTCTAGTTCAATGGTATGTTGTGAAATTTTCGAATGAAAACCCTTCAAATATTTATATTCCCATGAAAATACATTAGATAACTCTTGGCATAAGGGAAAAAATACAACTCTCTCTTATATTATGTTGATCTTTGTTAAGTTCAACAATTTACCCTTGAATATCTCTATCTTTTCATAATGTTCCTCCTTGGTTAAGATACATGCCTTGCCTCTTTTCACTTAGTCATATTCATTGAAGATGATTTCTAATGTCACAAGCCCCTTAGGAAGCTTTTTAGCTCTCAACTACACTATCTAATCATCATATTAATGTTGGAATCTATTTTGGTTCTTATGGTAGAAATATACCTCTTACATCAGGAAACAAATAATTTGGCCATCATTATCAAACACCTACAAACTCACCTCATTATTAGGTATAACTAGCCTACAAATGATCTTGACCTTGTCATGACTCTGGCTATATTTTACTCCTTCTACAACCTCATACTAAGCTTCAGTGGTTTCAATCCTATCTACATGTTGATTTTCCTTTCTTGTTATGGATTGTATATTGAATTCCAAAAAGTCCTCTATGATATCCAATACACAATGTTTATAAGATTTTAAATGATGGTTTAGACTACACTTATGCCTCTCACTTGTTGCATAATAATATCAATATCACCCTTGAATTGAGTAAGTTTGACACCTCTTATTTTCTCCTCTTGTAAACCATGTAGAAGAGCTTCATATTTAGCTATGTTTTAAGTGAAACTAAATTAAAATATTGTAGCTAAATAGTAATTCTGATATGAAGGTAAAACTAGCATGGCTCTAGCTCCACTACCATTATTTGACCTTGAGCAATCAAATAATAAATTCCATAGACCATCTTTCCCTTGAGTGGTGTTAGCTAGGAAAGGTATAGCAACACCTTCCTCATGCATACAATACACCCTTAAGTCTACTTCCTCAATATTACTATAGGGATCAGATCCATGCTTGTCAACTACCCATTCATCCAAGTATAAGTTTTAAATGCCTTTAAGATGGTCATGAGGCTCTTGTTCACTAACATTTTCATCCTCTTTAAATATGGTATAGTTGACATTTTCAAGGTTAGGCATATAGGGCTCCAGATGGAACCTAGAGATAGGTTCTAACCTAATGGTGACCCTAGTCCCATATCTGGTCCTAAAAACCATGTATGACCAGTCATAAGACAAATAACCCCAAATTTTTGTAGTAAATTCCTTAGGTAGGCATAGATCAAAATATAGGGGTAAGTCTAAAACCATTACATCCTAAGTGATGACATAATTTGGGCAAGATGCCAATGTGATCTTCAAATCTTTCATAATACCTATTGTTTTAGTGGGGAAACCATCCAATTAGAGAAAAAAATTCATTAAAAACATATTTAAGCTCAAGCTTATCTTTTATGGATTTAGTCATAACTGAGATTGAAGCACTTAAATCTATCATACAATTATGCACTAAAAAGTCCCCTATGATGACTGATAAATAAAATGGGGGGCTTTATCAACCTTAGGGTGATGAAAAACACCATGAGATTGACCTTGATGAGGAGATTGACTAAGAACTTAAATTTGGCTACGTTGACTACTATTTGTAAAAATAGTGTTCACATTATCAATTATCGCATTCATATGAGAAGAATTGGAGAGATTTTGTAAAAGAATTTATTTATATCCTAGAATAGATAATGAATCATACATATACATAGTGACATTATCCTTTTTCATATGATTCACAATATTGAAAGGAGAACTAGCACTTATGAACTAAACTATCAATTGGAACTTGAGTGACATGAGGAACAAAAGGAGATTTCTACTATTCTCTATGATGTTGAGGTTTGTATTGAGTTAAGATCTCTAGAAATTATATTTAAAGTGGTAGGCTACTGATTGACTTGTGGAGGTATTGAAGAAGCATTCGATTGCCTTAAATTTTCATCTAACATCTTCTTTTTAGCTCTTGTATTAGTTTGATCTGGTTCATCTTCCCTTTGTGTAGTCTACCCCATGTTTACTATTACATGCTCAAACATATGCTCCCATTCTCAAAAATTTATGTACATGGTATCAACTAGTGGCTTACCCATACTTTCTTTCTATTGAATTTGAGATTATAATGATGTCATGGCAAGCATGTTATCTTGATGCATTGGAGGGCCTTTTGGTGGAGGAAGCATTGTGTCATAGCCTTGGAATGAAGCATCATGCTACCAACTAGGATCCTAATTCATTTATCCACTTGTATCCATTACCATCTCATTAGAATTCCCTCTTGATTATAATTGAACCTCTTGTGCAAGGTTGTTTTGTGTGGGGACTAAAGCTCTTGAGCTATTATTTGTTGTGGAATTGTAAATATTATAATATCTACCTTGAGTGATTTGGCCTTACACTTGTGATTTGATGGATAAGGGGGTTTATTTTAGGATTGAGTAGGGTATTGGGATTGGAAAGGACCTTGGTATAGCCTATATAAAGTCTATTAATGTCTCTCTAGAGCCAATAACTTGTTGTTTTGTGCCTTCAATAAGCTCTCAATCCTTACAAATTTCTCCACTTGACTATCATTAGGTTAAGTTTTATTATTTAGAGTGGGAAATGGAAAAATGGTAGGTGGGGTTGGATGGAGCTCAGGAACAAGTGGCATGATAGTTTTTGGAATGAGTTTCCCTAATTGTATCAAATATTTTTCTACCCTTATAGCTATCTCAAATGCCCCAAGTAGAGTTGTCCCACCCATAGATTAAATAATGACTACAATGTTTGAATTCAATGCTCTTAAATAGTAAATAAAATAATAGTTGGGTGTGGGTTTAATGATGGCATGGATCCCATCCCAAGTATTTTAAAATATATAGTTAAAATAGACAATATATTTTTTGGATGCTCTCTTGATTGAGGTGAGTTGTTCAAAAAGTGATACATGGTCAATTTTATCCTCAAAATGTTTACATAAGAAATCAACAAAATCATCCCAATTATTGATTAAGGTAATATCTAAACCCCTATATCATTGTAGCACTTTACCTTTCAAGGATGTGGCTAAGCAAAGGATTGTACAAAAAATTGTTAGAGGTTCTAGTTTTCACCCTGGCTAAGCAAAGAATTGTTTAGGTCCTCTACCCAAACCTAGTCCAACATGGGAATGAACCTAGGTTGTGGGTTACCTAATATTATGTTAGACCTCTAAGATTTTTAATGAGGCTAGCTCTTCATATATGAAAATTTTAATTCTCTTATTAAAAATTGATCTATTGGGGTGAAAAGGGGAGAGAATGCATGAATGAAAACCTACTTTAAATGTGGTGATGCCCCAATGCTCAATGATCCACTATAATCTTAGACACTTCTATGAATACTAATAAATACAATGAGGATAAAGATTGATCATATTTTATGATAGAGTTCCAAACATGAATATTTTTAATGAAGATTGAAAAGAGGCCTATAACTTGAAGGATAAAAAGAAATAGGCCTATAAAAGACATTATGGACTTATGAAACTTCAAGGGAACTTCACTAGCTAAAACTTCACATAACCTACAAGAAACTAATAGTCTTAAATCAAGGTACATGAAGGACCTATAGATGATGAATATAAAACATACACTATATAAATCAAACTTCAATATAAAAAACTTAACATTAGATAGAATCTAAACTTGTCTTATATTGCTTCAAAGAGTTTACAAAGTGATTTTAGCAAAGGTTTGATATACCCAGCTGAGGGATCCCAATCAAGAACTCAAAGCCAATATTTATAAGAAGAAAGAAGGTTATAGAGAGAAAATTTGGTGCTAAAAGGGGGTCATTAATGAGCTTAATTTCACTCAGAACAATCACCATTACAATCCTCCTTGATCTTTCTCCTGCATTAGAAAATGTGAATATCAAGACTTAGTTGTAGGAAGTAATCCCCAACACCATATAAATCTCTCTTAAGCTCCTCATCATTAATGCCCTTCACTATCTTCCTCACTCATGATTGATATTACTTATGTTACCAGGTAGTTACTTGAGATTTCTCAAGATGTTCTTTCTGACATGCCTTGCATAGTCACCATTTTGCCATTACTTTTAAATCTTGAATATAGATCTATTATGGACAAAAACCAATCTATTGTATTAGTTTTCATATAATCATGATTAAAAATGGAGGTCTATAGGCTAGGGTATCTTGAGTTTGAAAATGAGACATAAAACCTATGTTTAGAAGCTATCAAAAATATTTATAGGGTTTTAATGGCATTTAATGGATTTCTAAGATATGGTCTTAGTTATCTAGATCACATTTGATCTTGTATTTATGTATTTTACGTATTGTTACCATTTGATTCAGCCTTATTCAATTTTTCATGAAATTTCCCTATGTAATAGTTAGCTTACCATTTTCCCTTATTTGGCCATATCTTTGTTTCTTAAGTCAGCTCTTTATTCTTAAAGTTTACCCACTTATCATCTTTTATGTGTGAAATTACTAAAGAATTAAACCTTTGAACTTGAACCATTCTCAAAAGGTTCAACGGTTCAATGGTTCAAAGGGTTTAATTGTTCAATGTTTGTTAAAGTGAACTGTTGATCCCTTTATGTAACCCATCCTTTGTGTTGAACCTCTGTGTTGAAACTCATTTTAGGAGTTCAACGGTTTAATAGTCCACCGTTTCAAAATTCAAAGTTTCTTGAAAAGTCATGTGACTATTGGTTGGTTTTTGTAGTCCATCTCATATCTTTGATCCTTTGAGTTGAACCACATTCCAAAAGTTCAATGGTTCAAGGGTTTAGTGACTATACTCTCATCTCACCTTGAGGCTTTCTCTAAGTCAAAAATAGCAGAATATTTAGAGGAGAATATATTTGAAACTCATTATGAAGTGGAAAGTTTTAACTTTCACAAGGTTATGGATAATCATTATTCATCAAGGTCACACATGAAGAATGCTTGCCATTAATGCATATGTCATATTTCATGTCTTATCAATAATTTTTAGAATGTATTGTTTTGGTTAATGATTATCTAACCTGGTTACTGTCTTTATCAAGAGAGAAAAAGCCAAATTTAGTGAATAAACACACTAGGTAATGCAAATGGGGAATGACACAGGTGGTATAAGATTTTTGTAGCCCAAATTCATAGTGATTTTAGATAAATTTAAGGTGAGGTCTACTCTTATTATAAGCTATTTCCATTACTTGGTTGGAAAGAACAATCCTTTTGAGTTTCTGTCATTATTTAAGAAGTTCAAAAGTTTTTTTTCATTATATCCTCCAACCTGTAGCTATGAAATATATATGTCTTGGTTACGAGCATGGTTTTGGTCTCATCTGTTCTCTTCCTAAATTTGGGGAGACCTCTCTGGTTCAATATGACTTAGAAGATTTTAGGGAGAGGGCTAGAAATCCTGTGTCAACTCCTATGATGGAGAAGATAGTAGAAAGTGGTTTGGTCAAAGCCGTGGCCTTTCCCATGGCTGTATAGTACCCCAAATTAGTTTTAGAGTGCATGAATAGATATGAACCCCAAAATAGGTGCATCAAAACTATAGATGGTAATGTTTTACTTCATATTAATAGACAAACCTTAATGTCTGTGATGAGAATTCTGCCTAAGGAACCATATTTTATCCTCAATATTACTTCTTCCTATGGTCATTTTTCACTAAAGAAAGCATATTATAAGAGCATGATCACAAGGAATTGATTATTGAAATTTGAAAAAGGGGGTTCAAGACTACCCAGACCATTGACAAGAAATTACATGATTCTATAAGTAAAAGATATTGTAGTGTTACTACATATGCTAAAGGGAAACACTCCAGCATATTATTAGGAAGACTGGATGTAATTTTTCATATAGGTAATCCTTCAAGGAGAGCAATATTTGGACTGGATAGAAATTATAGCTAAATGTTTGCATCTGGGTCTAAGTAATTGTTTAGGGAATAAAGATTTTTATATGTCTTTGTACCTCTTCTATTGCCTAGCATCTACAAGATAATGGGTAGGGATACCTCATGTCCCCTTAGTTGAGGATAAAAAAATTTATGACTATTATTCACAATTATAGATGCATAATTGATATGAGAATTACAAGAGGGTTAATGATGTTTTTACTGGGAGAATGACTTATGAATTAGTAAACAACATCAATAAGAGGATGATTGATGAAGCTATGCAACAAATTAACATTTATGGTAGTTTCTTTATTTAGTTTTTCAAGTTCACTTATATCAGAGTTGGGGGTTTTGACGGTGAACCTTTGAAGTTACCCAGGTATGTTTTTGATTGGTTTGTGTTGATAGAAGTCTATAGACAATTAATACATGTGGATAAAAATTTCTCAATTAAAAAGGAATATGGTATATCTTTTCCCATTAAACTTGGACGTTATTCATGCCAGTCAGTACTTGATGCTTTGAATTTAGAAGTGGATCTTAAAAAATTCAATTTTTAGTACTTCACTGCCATATCCCAATTTGACAGCAAAGGCTTTGCTAGGGATAACTTGGATTTTGGAATAGGGTTTTCACATATCTCTCAAATAGAGGATTATGAGGAAGATTGTTCAAATGAATTTAAAGTTAGAAAGAGACTTTGGTGTAGGTTCTTCTTGGGGTAAATAGTCACCCTCAATTTAGATATGAATATTTCTAAAATAGTTGACAATGAAGAACAACTGATTGATCCTCAATTTGAAAAAATAAAACAATTACCTATCCTAGAAATTGATTGGGATTAAGATGAAGAGGATCGAATTGAGGTTAGAACTCTCCCAATAATAAAGTGAACTAAGAAATGGTTGAGGGAATGTAGGATGGAAGAAGTTCAAGTTAAAAGTTCCTTGTAATGTGCATCAATGGTTGAATCACCATCCCTAATAAGCTCTTCTAATTGGATTATTGTTAATTGTGATGCAGGTACTTCCAATCCTAAAACTAGAAGGGGTCTTGTCATCAAAGAATCCAAGAAATCCCTCACAACTATTCTACCCCCTCGTGCCACTAGATCAAAAACTAAAAGAAAGAAGAAGAAGTAGATTTTTGAGAGAATAGTTGTAGACTTGAATTCTAAAGAAGATTTAGGAGAAAAAATAGGTGATAAAGAGTCTAATTCACCAATTATAGAGGAGGTTAGTGAAAAATAATAGATAGAGGTTACTTTAGATTTTTTTGACCTTATGATGGTTTTAGATGTGCCTTCTGATCAATTAAATCCTAATAAAGAAGTCCCAGCCTCTATACCTAAATGGATAGAAATTTCAATCAGTGACAAAATAAAAGTAGTCCCATTTTCATTACCATTAGAAGACATGGTTAACAAGTGCTTAGGGAAGACTTCTAAATCTAAAAAGCTAAAAAAAACATCAAGGGTAGACATCGAGCCTAACATAGGAAACTAGAGTGTAGAAATAGCCTGGCCAATAACTAATGAGGAAGTTCAAGATCATATAGTTCAAGATTTTAAAATTGAAAAGATAGATCTTAGGACTACATCACGTGTCGCAAATGTGCATCACCTTGAATTATCCACCAAAAGGATAGTCAACTGAAACTAGAAAGATAAGAAAGAGAAAAGGGAGTTGAAATAGACCTTGCAGTCACTAGCAGAGTACATCAATGCCATTCATAACCCAAATCCACAACCTATTGCCTAACTACCCTTGTCTTTTGATCCAAAATTGCCAATCAATCAAAAGATGCTAGACTAGATACATAGTAACAAAATGGTTGATAGAGTATTTAATAATTAGTTAGATGGCATCATCTAGAAAAGTATAGAATACATTTATGAACTGAAGAATATATATGATCAAACCATAGCTACCATCAAAGACTCAAAAATATATAATGCTTCATGGACAAAAGATGAAGGTAAATGGATGAATGCGATGAATCAAATTGATGAATTACAGAAGTATGGGATAGCAAAAATTTTGCTAGAAAATAATTTGATAGGTTTGAATGAGGATATGTTGTATGTAAGTAAGAAAAATATTGAATGGAGAAATTTAGTATCTAGATAAGGGCGAATTGCACTTACGAAAATGATCGAATAAATAATTAAATTCATTATTTCCTTGCAACATGATTTCAATGTATTGATGTAAAGTATATAAAGGATAATGGAGAACCTAAAAAAGACATCAATACTATGATTTAGTCCTTTAGGGAAAATATCAGCTTCATTAAAGAAAATGACAACTTATTAGCTAAAGATTTCTACTGAATTTCAAAGGTGGAGTCACTCTTTCATCTCTATGTCGATGCACTCTCAGAGCATGCCAAGAAAGTAGGGAAAATTCAAAGGGATAAAGATGTCTAGAAGGTAAGAGTGACACACATCAGTATCCCTAATTTCTTAAAAATATAGGAATTTGTTACATCTCAAGAGTGGAAAGCGTAACTTATCTCCTTGGCTGAGCAAAACAAACCTAGAGATTCTAATCCATCTCCCCAGTCTTAATCTTACTTGCATGATATTTACTTAGTTATTCAGTTGGTTTTCTATTTAAAACTTATTTTTTTAAATTAGTTTATAAAAACTAAATCTCGTATGGGTCAGAGTTACTTTAACTCTGGGTTTGGTTTAAAAGATCAGATAATTAGGGAAACTATATGTGTGTGTGTGTGTGTGTGTGTGTGTGTGTGTGTGTGTGTGTGTGTGTGTGTGTGTTTAGTTGTTGAAAAGGGGAGAAAAAAAAGAAACAAGAAATTTTAGAGCTAAAGATTACCTATTTGATAATATATATGATGTTTGTCTAAAATGTTTTTCATCTATGAATGAAAAGGAGAAACAATTACTGTATACTTAGATCTGTGCATTTGAGTATTTGAAATTGGATTTTCTGTGCAAGATCTTCTTTCATATGGTAATTGCTCTTTTATTGGAAAACTAATTATATGTGTTTTATTGTTTATTGGTTTAGTAATTTACATGTTTATATCTGGTTATTACTGAAGGAGTCTGTGTATTCTATTACCAAATGATGTTATAAAATCTCGCATTCATAACATGATGATGTATGGATGTTAGTTTGCCTTTAAGCACTTTCTGGTTAAAAGTGTATCTAAATATTAAGAATAATTCAAATTCATTGAAGATATTAAAGGGAGATATACCTTAATTCAGAGGGGAACTATTCCTGATAGTTCACCTATTTATTGATTAACTTATTTTTTCTTAAAAGAAAAGGGTATAGAGTTAGAATAAATTAGAACAAATGTGTTAGCCAACAATTTTTATCAACTCTTCTATGGATTGAAGAGTCTTTGTTGAAAGATTAGTCACCTTAACATGAAGCAACAATGGTGCTTCCACATGAAAATATAATTCCTATTCTGCAGCTTAATCTTGGTTTTCAAGATGAGTAAGAAGACATAATTGGTCAGTTAAATACCCTTACTTGGCATACTCATCAAAATATTGATGATTATAGGAGGGAAATTAGAGTATTATAAAAATAAGAAGAATTGGCTGATAATTTGAGATTGTTGTTACTTAGGAAAAGGAGGAGACAAGCAAAAAATGCAGCCTAGAAACCAATAATTGCCTATCCAATTTGTTGGGTGAATATTTTGTCATCAACTAACTGATGGCAAAATAGGTATATCAACCACATCATAATGAGATTTATATGACAAAATGGATGTGGTTACCACTATATAATGAGATAAATCTCTCCTCTCAGCAAGGGGAGGTTCTCTATAAAGTATAATATACTAATATAAGATGAATATAAACTCAGGGGTGAAATCATACCATCCATCTCTATTTTTTTAGAGATGATGTTCAAAAAATAAAAGATAATTCTTGTGTAATTACTGAAGTCATTTCTCTTCTTTCATAAATGATGTTTAGCAAATAGTAGGAATCCTTCCTGGGTAGTAACTAGATCCACAAGAAACCCATGAAAGCATAAAGTTTTCATTGTTTCTCCTACTAATTTAGGACAAAGTAACATAGTAAATTGAAGTGTAGAACAAAGTCTCCACCAAAAGATAAAATAGAGTAAAATATTATGAAGGATAATGGGAGTTCAAAGTCTCTCTAATATGCTGAAACATAAAACACATAGACTAAAGACAATTATGGTAGCATAAAGTCTCCCACAGTTGACTTCAAGACATCTTCCAAATTATTTCTACTTATGTTGCTTATTTGATTAAATGGACAAGACTATATTTAGGAAAAAGACTTAAAAATTATTTCCTAGATAACACAAGCTATTTCAACACACAGTCTGAAAGATCACTTGCTTTCTCATTCACTTGATAAAATATGATTAATAGTCTGAGCTCAAAGTCTCAAGAATGCCCTTCAATTTATGCAGAGTTTTGCTTCTAATAATAGAGAGATATATTTTTTACAAACTGCGAGATTCCAATATATAGCCTCCAAAGAAAGACTTTGGCACTTATTTTCACAAAATGGCCCATGCTACATTGAATGCTTTGGAAGGAGGAAGTTCTATATAGGCACCATATTGGAGTCATTCAAATCATATCAAATGTCCTCTCTAAATCATGGGTCACCTAATCTTCTAAAAGGTAAGGTTTCTCCTCTTTATGACACTTACATGACTATCCACTCATCTTTACTCAAATGAAGAAAAATAGGCCACACCATTAAATGCTTGCACTCTCTGATATCTACATGGTGGATTGCTCCACCTACTGGAATAACTCTCCTAAAGATATTTTTGGATTTCTCTATAACTTTCCCTCTTTCTTTGCTACCTTCTATCTCTTCCTAGTGATCCAAGCTCTCGGGGCTATCTTCTCACCTTCTGCTAGCTTCTTCAAGTCCTTTCTCAATGGATCACTAAGTTTGTCCTCAGGTCTACATTATTTAAAAATCAATAGTTATTTCATTACCCTAAATTTAACATCCACGGGGATGTCATTGGTCACTTGAACCATTTTGAACCTTGAACCTTTGAACCTTTTAGAGTTCACCAGTTCAATGGTTCAATGGTTTGGTAGTTCAGTGGTTCAATGTTTTGTAAAGAGTCACATTCACTTAGTCTTCTTTAGGAGTTCAATGTATCATTGAACTAATTGTTTGAACCATTTAGTTAAACTGTTTGATTGAACCTTTTTTTGGAATCTTCCATTTGAACCATTCTCTCAAACTTTGAACTTTGAATTTTAAACCCTTTGAACACATTGAAGCTTTGAACTCATTAAACCGGTGAACTTTTTGGAGTTTAATGGTTCAACAGTTTAATAGTTCAAAGCTTCATTCCAACTCATTGACCCTGCAGTTGAACCTTTTAGATTTGAACCTTGGTGTTGAACCATCCTTAGTATTTTTTAGGAAATGCCTTAAGTGTTTTGAGATTTTTCTTTGCAAAAGCCCACCTTTTAAACCTGTGATTTCCTTAGCTGAAAAGGCTTATGTGATTGAATAACTTGACTGCTCATAACATTTTTTTTTGAGAAATAAAGAGACTATTTTGGCATGCAAGACTAAAATGGTCGACATGTTTATCCACAAAAATAAGTGATAGATTTTGGGAAAAATAGCTGGCTCCAGTTGGAAAACTTCCATCAATTGTATTTTGAAATAATCAAAGGGAGTAGAATCTAAATTCTAAGTGCCTTCATCTATGTCATTGGGCTATGGATTCATGCCATCTAAAAAGAGAAAGATTCCAAAAACCAAATGAACAATACAAAAAAAATAAAGAATAGACAAATATACAACTAGACTTATCTGATACTTCAAGGATTTAAGTGCTTCAGATGCTGCCCACTATGAGGTAGTAAAAATGGCATTCCATCTTGATATTTTAGTAAGAAACTATTTTCACCATTTAATCGATGAATGGCAAATAGACCTCTCCATAAGGAATCCAATTTTTAATGCATTCCTTTTGGTTCTCTCCTCTTGTCCCATAATAAGACTTGATATCCAATCTAAAAATAATGAATCCTTACTTTTTGGTCAAATATTTTCTTTACCAGACTTTGATGTGAAGCAATACGGTCCACCACCATAGTTCATTGCTCATTTAGTTTAGTCAAGCACATGATAGTCTTGTTGATGGAATCTTCAAATGTTTGATCTTTGACTACCTTTGCCAACTTTAGTGCTGGTAATTCTAGGGTGATTGGTATCTCTACATTCAAACCATACAAAAGTTGAAATAATGACATACTATCACCCTTTTGGGTGTAATCCTGTCTACCCATAAAGTGTCAAACAATAATTTATGTCAGGTTCTTTGATTATCATCTACCAGCTTCCTGATAATGTTCACGAAGTTCTTATTGCTTGATTTTTCTTGACCATTTTCTTGTGGATAATAGTCAAAAGAGCGGGAGAGGATAATCCTATAATAGTAATAAAACTAGGTAACCTCGTGAGAAGAGAAATAGGTTGCATTGTCTTTTATAATCTTGGTTACAACTCTAAACTAGGAAATAATATTTTTCTTGAGGAAGTTACATACCACTTCTAAAGTAGCATGATTTACTGAAATAGCTTCCACCCACTTGGTAAAATAGTCTATAGTTGTGAGAACATAGTCATGTCCAACACTCAAGGATGGGTTTATAGGGATATTGAAATCAATACCCCATTATTAAAATAGCTCTTCGATCACCACCAGCTTGATAGGAAACTTGGCCAACTTGGGTTTCCCAATGAACTATTTACACAGCTCACATCTATGTACCCAAGTGTATGAATCTTGAAATAGAGTAGGCCAATAATACCTATCTCATTGAATCTTATGGGCAGTCATAGGTGAAAAAAAAAGGTCCTCCACAAGCCAAATTGTGGAAAGACTCCAAATTTTTTCTCTATTGCACTTTATCCACACAACAAAGAAATAACCCATCAAGGCTCCTCTTGTATAAACCATTGTCCCACAAGACAAAGTTAGTAGCTTTCAACTTAATAATCCTCTTTTATTTATGAGACAGGTGGGCAGGACACTCACCATAGGTAAAGAAATGAGTGATATTAGAATAACACTCATTCATAGTGGTGATAAATAGAACTATAGGCATGTCTTCAACCTCTATTTCTTCATGCCCTGCTTCCTATGGTATGTTATTAACAATTAATTGGTAGAGACCTCTTCCTCGCACAAGCTTCGTAAGTTTGATAAAAAGTTCAAACTCCTAGATTTTAGCAATCTAATTGCCCCTTTTAGTTTTAAACTCTTGTTGAGTTAGAATGGACTTTACTGTTGTATCAGGAACTAGAGAAATAGTGTGTGAGTTTAGGATGTAAAAATGGAAGTGTTTTACTACCTTAACCATAGCATAAGCATACTTCTCCATGTTTGAATATTTCAGCTCATAAACTTTGAGAGGACAACTCATGAAAGATATGGGGGACTCCACACCTTCTTTATTCTACTAAACCAAAATGGCTAAAAGCATGTGTTTAGAAGCATAGCTATATATTATGAAGTCTTTGGTATAGTTTGAATAAACTAGGATTGGGGCATGGGTGATAGCTTCCTTGATATCTTGAAATGCTAACTTGCCTTCTTCAGCCCAATAGAAAGTAGCTTTACCTTTCATGAACCTTTGTAGAAAATTCACCTTTCCAAAGAAAGAATGGACTGTAGTCTTACTATCAGGAAGAGCAAGCTCTTGGATGGATTTGACTCTTTTTGGGTCAATTTTTATGCCTTCTTGGGATACAGTGTGATCAAGAAGTTTTCTTTCTGTAATCTCAAAAACTAATTTCTTAAGATTGAAAGAAATGACATTTTGTCAACATCATTCCAACACTTGTTGTAAATAATGCACATGATCATGATGATGTTTGGAAAAGATAGTCAAGTCATCAAGATATACCACAATGAACTTCTCCATTTCATTTCTAAAGGCAATATCCATCGCTCTCTGGAAGGTGGCGCCAGCATTGATCAAACCAAAAAGCATTCTATGATATGCAAAGGTGCCCCAAGGTGTAGTGAAAGTGGTCTTATGTTGGTCTGCTTTACCAACTTCCACTTGATTATACCCTGAAAAACCATCTAACATTGATAACATCTCTGAGCTAGTTAATGCTAGCAATAGCTGATCCATGATGGGTAGGGGGTAGTTATCTTTTAAAGAGGATTGATTTAGATTTTTGAAATCAACACAGAGGAAAATTTCTCCATTCTTTTTTCTCATAGGGACTATGTTCACAATCTAGGTGGAATGATGGATTAGAAAAATTATCCTTGCATTTAACATTTTCTAGATCTCAGAAAGAATAGTACCTAATATCCTGGGGTTGTACTACCTTTGTTTCTACTTGTGAGGTAATGACTCAACCTTGAGAGTAATTTCATGTCAAATTTATTCAAGACTAAGAGATTTTAGATCATCATAAGAGTACACCAAAACATCAATGTAATGGTGAAGTAGAGTAATGAATTTGAGTTTTTCATCAGGAGTGCAACAATTCCTAATGTTGACCATTTTGGGATTATCTTCTGTACTCAAATTTATTTGATCAAAATCTTTGGAGGAACTTGAATCTATTTTTTTCTTCTTAATAAACCTATCATGATTATCTAATAGCATTTCAAGAGAAACTAACCCTTTGGGAATTTTATTCCCTTTGAGTTGAAGAAACTCTTTGCTAGTTCGTGAACATGTTTTAGGAACTGATTCCTACGACAGAGATTCACTACCTTTAAAATAAAGCTCCTCAAAGTTATCCATCTATTCGAAAAAAGAAATGATTTGGTTATCACCATTAAACACCTACCAATGGTTGACATTATCATATACACTTGGTTGAAAGATGAAATCAATAGTGTACTTGTTCTCTTTGAAATCTTTGTGAGGACCATGAGGGTTGAAGAGATAGCCAATGAATCTACATGATTATTAAACTCTCTAGGCACCATATAAATACTAAAAGCATCAAAACTTTCAATACAATCCCATAAAATATTTTGATAATATTGGAATCTTTCATTCTTGGTTTGATATAGGTTTCTCACCTGACAAACCACCAGTTTAGCATTTCCTCAGACATGAAGAAGCTTAACATCTTTAGCTTGAGCAGCTTTCAATCTAAGCAACAAAGATTCATACTTAATGGTGTTAATGGTATTTCTAAACTAAAATTTATATGAATAGGGGAAAATATATCCTTGCAGAGATATCAAAACAATTCTAGCTCTAGAATCGATAGAAGAATTGCTGCCATCAAATTCTATAATCTAGACATCATTAAAATATGATTTCCTTTCAGACTTCTCTTCATTAGAGAGGGAAGATCCTTTTTTATCTAAACCATGCTCTACCAATTCTTCTACCATCTTGTCTAAATTTTTTGGATTGTCACTTATAGAACTTTCATTTGATGAAATAGAAACATCTTCTGTAGATAGAAAATAGTTACCTATTCCTGAGGATTCAAATAGAATTTGAGCTTCAGGGGCTGATGTTTAGGTGACAATATATTTTTATTAATTCTCAAGAATTAGCCTTTGAATGATGCCCTTGATAGGTATCCTCACCTCAGATAGGTCCATGTTCAATTCTCCACCAACATCCTTGCAAAAATTTCATCCAAGCAGAATGCCGTAGGAAGCTAGAACCTCGACCACCAAGACTATCATTTTAATCTTTTTTTATGGGAAGGCCATGATTGTAAATTGGGCATCTTTGATCTATCCCAAAATTGGCACTTGATTGTTTTCTATAGAGAAACATCTCCTAAAATTTTTAGTCAGAGTGAGACTGAGAGAGTTTGCCACCTTGGTGGGCATCACATTGTCAGAGGCACCAGAGTCTATTATGCAGTTGTTCAGCTTATGACCATTTATCAACAAAGAAACATAGAAAGGTTATATCTTCCTAGGGGTAATAGGAGGAGTAATGACAAGATTTTTTTAGGTGGATGTGTTCTTTGGGGGATCATGAGTTACCTTTGAAACATCTTGTCCTGCAGGGATGGTTTTATTCTTAATGCATTCAACTAACCTATCCAACTACTCAGGGTTGGCTTGTAAGTATTCAAACTCAAACATTTGGATCTTGGTCTTCCTAGTATGGTCAATTATATCAAATGAATAAAAGGAACTAATAATAGAGGAAGGAATTCCATCATTCTAGGTTTGATTAGGTGTGGTACTAATCAAAGAAATTGAAGTAGAAGGTGCAGGGTTTTTTGAGGTACTTAATTTTTTATTAATCACCAAGTCCTTTGATTAGAAAGGTAGTGAAGTCCCCCATTTAGCAATTGAAATTATTGGTCAAGATTCTTCCTCTATTTTTCCCTTATCATCTTTTTAAGTTGACTGGTTTTGGGACCTAGTAAAAATAACATATGATCCATCAAATATTTCTCTCTTACTTCTAGCTTCATCCTGGTAATTTAGGAAACTAATGTTAGAGTCACCAGATAATTATTATTCACCTTCTGCAAAGAGATCAGCATCATCTTCTTGGTACAACTTAGGTTAGAAAGAGAAATTATGTTCAGCTTCATGATAACCAACTATTGAGTTAGCCAGTGTTGCTTCAATGACAAGCTTCCCTTGTGGAGGAGGGAGACAATTTAGTTGCCCTTGATTCCTGGTAGCATTACCTTGATATGACTAGTTGGGAAACATCCTCCTTGGTATATCCTAATAAGAAGGAGGGGTAGAAATCCCTTGTGCCATTTTATTTTTCAAAGCTAATAACTCATTTGCTAGCTTTTGCACCATAGGATCAGTGGTGCCTGTAGAGAAATTTTGAGAAGATGAAGAATATTTATTTCTATTAGGATCTCTTCTTATCTTTCCTACAAAGATAAGATCATATTCAACTTCAATGGACAAATTTTATTTGTATCAAGATCTATGTGGATAACACACCTCAATAGGAAACTCACTTTAGGATGCTGAGAATTGATGAAGAAGCATTTAAGATTTTCTAGCATTAGCTGAGCAATTGTAGGAATCATATTCCTCAGCTTGTCAAATTTAGCAATGAAGTCTTTCATGGGTTCATTAGGCTCCTTATTCATTTGTGTAAGCTGGGATAATAAGGCATGTGCATCTTCTATGAGTTTGAACTTAGCCTCAAACTTGGCCTTGAGAGTGTTCTAGTCAATTACTATTTGTGCTTGCAGATGATAAAACCAGTCTATGGTAGCACCTTACAACATTTCCACAAATATCTTGATCGCTATATCTTCAAATTCAATGCCTATCACACCACAGGCTATGTAGAAAGCTGTAATATGCTCATCAGGATGAACTCTCCCATCACCACATAACTTAGAATTTTTTTTCTTGAACTACGAGGTAGTTCATGTAAAGGTGGGGTTAGATTCAGAGGGCCAAAATTGTTACCCCAAGGGCCTTGGGCTGCCATGATATGAATATTGAAAGGAGGGATAACAAACCTTTGTGGAGTATGTGTAGATAAAGCTCTACTAGTAGAGGAAAGAGAAGCTTCATCGGGTATTGGGGACCTGACGTCTGTAGGAGGAAAACTCCTAGTTCACTGAAGGTGAGATTGTGGAGGAGAAAGGTCAAAATTATTTTACTACACAAACTTGAACATAGGATCAATAATGCCTTAAGCTCTCTACCTTTGTGTATACCATGGATCTACCAGAGTGTAGAATGGAAAAGAACTAGAAATGCTTCAATTTGAAGCTTGAGGCTTCAAATTGTGCATTCTTCCTCAGTAGAGTCACCAAAAACTATTGGGTGAATCTTTTGTCATCAACTAACTGACAGAAAAATGGGTATATCAACCATAGCACAATGAGATTTATATGAAAAAATGGGTATGGTTACCATAGTATAATGAGATAAATCTCTCCTCTCAGCAAAGGGAGGTTCCCTATAAACTATAATATACTAATATACACTAAAAATAGACTCATGGATACCATCCATATCTCTTTTTTTAGAGATGATGTTCACAAAATAAAGGAGAATTTTTGTGTAATTACTGAAGACATTTCTCTTCTTTTAGAAATAATGTTCAACAAATATCAGAAATCCTTCCTGGGTAGTAACTAGATCCACAAGAAACCTACAAAAGCACAAAGTCTTTCATTGTTTCTCTTACTAATTTAGGACAAAGTAACATAGTAGAATGAAGTAAAGCACAAAGTCTCCACCAAAAACTACAATAGAGTAAAATATTATGAAGGATAATGGGAGCTCAAAGTCCCTCCAATATCGTGAAACATAAAATACACAGACTAAAGACAATTATGGTAGCACAAAGTCTCCCACAGTCAACTTCAAGACATCTTCTAGATTATTTCTAATTTTTCTACTTGTTTGATTAAATGGACAAGACTGTATTTATGAAAAAGACATAAGAATGATTTTATAGATAAAACAAGCTATTTCAACACAAAGTCTAAAAGATCACTTTCTTTCTCATTCACTTTATAAAATATGATTAATAGTCTAAGCTCAAAGTCTCAGGAATGCCTTTCAATTTGGGTAAAGTTTCACTTCTAATAATAGAGAGATCTCTTTTTTACAAACTGAGAGATTCCAATATATAGCCTCCAAAGAAAGACTTTGGCACTTGTTTTCACAAAATGGCCCATGTTGCATTGAATGCTTTGTAAGGAAGAAGTTCTGTGCAGGGGCCATGATAGAGTCATTCAAATAATATCAAATGTCCTCTCCAAAGCATGGCTTGCTTGATCTTTTGAAAGGTAAGGTTTCTCCTCTTTATGATACTTACACGACTGTCCATTCATCTTTACTCAAATGAAGAAAAATAAGACACACCATTGAATGCTTGTGCTCTCTGATATCCACCTGGTGGACTACACCACCTACTAGAATAACTCTCCTATAGATATTTTTAGATTTCTCTATAACTTTCCCTCTTTTCTTGCTACCTTCTATCTCTTCCTAGTGATCTGAGATATCAGGGCTATCTTCTCACCTTCTGTTGGCTTATTCAACTCCTTTTTCAGCAGATCACTGAGTTTGTCCTCAGGTCTGCGTTATTTGAAAATCAATGGTTATTTCATCACCCTAAATTTGACATCCAGAGGGATGTCATTTGTCTCTTGAACCATTTAGAACCTTGAACCTTTCAAATTTCACTGGTTCAATGGTTTAATGGTTCGGCAGTTCAACAGTTCAATGTTTTGTAAAGAGCCACATTTACTTAGTCTTCTTTAGGAGTTCAATGTATCATTGAACCAATTATTTGAACCATTCAGTTGAACCTTTTTATAGAATATTTTTTTTGAACCATTCGCTCGAACATTAAACTTTGAATTTTGAATCTTTTGAATGCGTTGAAGTTTTAAACTAGTTGAACCTTTGAACCGGTAAACTTTTTGGAGTTTAATGGTTCAACAGTTCAATGGTTCAAAACTTCATTCCAACTCATTAACCCCACCATTAAACCTTTTTGATTTGAACCTTAGCGTTGAACCATCCTTACAATTTTTTAGGAAATGCCTTAAGTGTTATGAGATTTTTATTTGTGAAAGCCCACCTTTTGAACTTGTGATTTCCTTAGCTAAAAAGGCTTGTGCAATTGAATAACTTGACTGCTCAAAACATTTTTTTTTTTGAGAAAGAAAGAGACCATTTTGGCCTGCAGGACCAAAATGGTTGACATGTTTGTCCACAAAAACAAGTGATGGATTTTGTGAACAACACAATCACAAAATTATAAGCTAGATTCTAGAAGATACACAAGATATTTGAGAAGAGAGGGAGCTTAAGATCCTACTTTTCAAACGTTATAAAACTTAAATTTTACTTATATTTCTACCCATATCAAAAGATCTAGAAGTAGACCTCCTAGACCCTTTAAACCCTCTACATCCCCTGTCTATCAAGCCTTAACTCTTTCTAGTACCATCATCCCTTCTACTCTAATATTTATACCAATGGCCCAACCTTGGGGAGCAACCATAGGGCCTCTAAATTTAGGGGCTAACCTAAATCCTTTGCCTAAAAATCCAATGGAAAATTTGCCTAAGTTTAATGGATATGGGAGACAATCACCAGAGGAACATCTGAGCACCTTTGTAGTAGCATGTGGTGTGTTAGGAGTGAAATATCAAGATGTATGCATAAGATCTTTTGTGCAAACTCTAACTGATACTACAGCATAATGGTTCTATCATCTAGTTGACTCTTCAATTATGAATTGGAATGATATGAAATCTTCATTTAAAAATAAGTTCAAGGGCATGGAAGATGAGCATTCCCTTCTTTCTCAATTGACTCAACTAAATAAATAAATATATGAGCCTATGAGGGAATTTATAGCCAAATTCAATAGAATAGTACACAAAATCCCAACTGTTAAAACTCTGACTACTGAGAATAAAAAATATTTCTTTATTAATGTTATGCCTCTTGATATTAGCTTCCATCTTAGAAGAGGTGTAATTTCTAACTTGAAAGCCACTCAAACCTTAGTGGTTGGTTTAGAAGATGATCTTATTATGGTTAGAAAATGGAAGAAAGAAGTCCAAATACCTAATGCTCATCCTTCATCCTCTACAGATCCTATGGTCCAAAGATTGGTGAATGATATGATTACCCTGAAAAGGCAAATGCCTAAGGTTAATTCCCCATTTCAACAACCATATCAAGATATCAGTAGGATAAATCTTAATCAATAGATGAGTATTGGTAGGACATTACCACTCACATCAACACAACCAAGGTTAACTATTAAAGCTCCTCCTAGGAGAGAAGATATGTGTGCCTTTCATTTGACTATTGATCATGATGGGAATTCTTGTTTGGAGATGCTTATATATGATCAAATGGCTACTACTCAAGATGTATTGGGAGAGGTTACCAAATAAAAAAGGAACTTTGAGGAACCTGGCGACTTTGAAATACACTTCTTAGAATATGAATTAGATTCAAAAAGAGGAGGTGAAATATTAGTTACTCTCAAAGATCCTTCATGTGCTGTCCTCACCAAAATTTAGAAGAATCTAAGATTTTTTAATACTCAATAAGTGGTTTTTAAAGGTAAGGAACCTTTTACTAGAACTTCTAATGCTAATCTAAAGACACAAGAAAATAAATTGTTACATAGAAATGATCATGAGACTTCTTTTGATATTTTAGAAATTTGTAAGTCTACAAAGATTCAAATATCCCCTATTAAATACCTCAGGTTGAAACCCAAAGAACTTGATAAATTGGTTAAAAATGTAAAAAATGGCCATCAATTAAATGTTAATACTGAGTCTCCCATTGCCTAATTATTTGCTTCTCCACCTGAATCACCCATGCATACTCCTAGAATGACCCTCAATTCATCTAATGATACTTCTTATATGGTTGATATAAAGCCCAACCTATTTTATGTTTCTTTTTTCATAAATGGTCATAAACTCAGAAATTGTATCATAGACTAAGGTGTTTCTGATAATATAATGCCTTCTTTTGGAGCCAAATCCCTAGGCTTATCCCTTATAAAAACATTTGATAGGTGTTACTCCATGGATGTCAAATATATTTATTTTCTCAAACAAATTAAAGATGCACAAGTTGCTCTTGCAACCTATCCTAATAAAAAGGTGAAGTTGACTATCTTGGTAGCAGATATTCCTGCTAGTTATGGGATATTGTTGAGCAGGACTTTTTGCAAAGATTTAGGTGGGAAGATTAAATTGGATTGGTTAGAAGCTACAATTCTACTGGGAAAGTATAAATTTAAGATAGAACCTAAACCTAAATACAAATTTATTATATATCCTTTTGATGACCCTAAATCACAGATTCTATTTGAGGAATGTGAATTTGGTAATTATTTTCTCTCTTCTCAAGAAATAAAGGAAGAACCTGTCCCAAAGGTTGTTCATTCAGATGATATATGGACTATGGAATTTGATGGTAGTTGTGATACCATTGGTTTAGGAGCAGGGATTTTTTTGATCTCACCTGAAGGTAAAAAATTTCCTTAATCTTTCAAGTTAGAATTTAAAAATACTAATAACATTGCTGAGTATGAAGCCCTATTGCTAGGGTTAAATTAAGCCAATAAAAAAGGTATAAAGATACTCAGATTAAAACGAGATGCTAAATTAATTTTTAAATAGGTGAGAGGCATTTTTTTAGTTAAAAAAGAAATATTAAGACATTACATGAATAGATTTTGGGATGAGATAGAAAATTTTGATGCCTTTTCTATTAAGATAATTCCCAAAGATCTAAATACATAGGTAGATTATCTAGTAGTGTCATCTTCCCTTCTCCTCCCACACCCTAATTTAAAAATGGATTCATATATAATAGATTTGGTCTACCATCCTAATGTCCTAGATAATGCTGAAATTTGGCAAGTGTTTGAGAATGATAGGTACATCAAAAGATTCTTGGAGAATATTGAGATGTTCTTGGGAACTTATTTTGAAGGTTCTGAAGCAGGATGTAAAGAATTTAGTCCTAACCCAGGGATCAACTCAAAGGATGATGTAATTCAGTTGAAGGGAAACAAAATCCCCAAAGGATTGGTCTCTTTAGAATTTTTTGTACTCGACAGGAGGAATATACTAAAGGCAAGCTTATTCAGGATTCTGGCAAATTAGGGGACTATGAGAAAATAAACATTGGAAGTGAAATTGATCATAAGTGGATTTCTATTGGTAGATGTTGTTTTCCAAAAGATAAAAACAAATTGAATAATATATTGATCAGGAAGAAGGATATCTTTTCTTGGTATTATGATAACCTCAAGGATTTTAGACATGGGTAATTTTAGCATCATATTCCTTTGAAAATAAATGTAATCCCATTCAAGCAGAAGTTGAGAAATTATAATCCAAAGGTTGTTGAGGCCATATTTAAGGAGATTGAAAAAATGTTGAAGGCTAGGATTATTTATCCCATTCATCACTCTACCTGGGTGGCAAACATTATCCTAGTACATAAAAAGAATGGAGAAATAAGAATATGTGTTGATTTTAGGAACCTGAACCAAGCTAGTTTGAAGGATAATTATCCTTTACCTATGATGGATCACATCTTACAAATAGTTTATGGGTTATAAATGATGTCCATGCTAGATGGATTCTTAGGTTATAATCAAATAAGTATAGCTATAGTTGATTAACATAAAACTACTTTTACTACACCCTGGGGAACTTTTGCTTATAATCATATGCTCTTTGGTTTAATTAATGTTGGTGAAACTTTTAAATAGGTGATGGATTCATCCTTTAAAGACCTAAAAGATAGAATTATTGTCATTTATATTGATTATCTAACCATTTTATCAAAAAAAAGAGAAGATCATCTAAAATATCTAGAGATCATTTTGTAAAGGTGTTAGAGTCATGACATATATTTTAACCCTAAGAAGTTGGTTTTCTATGTAATAGAGGGTAAGTTTTTGGGACACTTAGTTTCAAAGGATGGAATTAAGATTGATCTAGAAAGTATTAGATCAATACAAAAATTAAGCCTTCCTTCAAATAGGATTGGAGTTAAGTCCTTCTTTGGCTAGATCAACTTCTTCAGGAGGATCATTCCTGATTTTGCTGAAATTACAAAACATATTGTGGGGATGAGTGAAAAATAGGATTTTTGATGGAATGAGACTGCTAACAAAGCATTTAAATATATTATAGAATTAATTTCACAAACACCTACTCTGGTAAATCCTAATTTTCAAAAAGAATTTATTATTTATTATTATGCTTAAGAACATACCATGTCTAGTATCTTATTATAGAAGAATGAATTGAATGTAGAATCCCCAATAGCCTTTATGAGTGTTCCTCTCAAGAAGCATGAAATTAGGTATTCTTTAATTAAGAATCAAGTTTTCTCTATGGCAAAGGCTATCAAATAATTCAAATATTAAATTCTACGCTCTCATTCAATTGTGTTTGTACCTAGTTTAGCTATAAAAAGCATTCTCACTCAACAAGATGTTGGGGTGAACAATAGAGCAACATGGGTTGCTAAAATTCAAGAATATGACTTGGAGATTAGACCAACCAAATTGGTTATAGGTTTGGGTTTGTACAAATTGATTGCTAAAAGTAAGGAAGAAAAAGAAGAACACCCCACTATCCTATTGGTAAGTTTACAAGATCCATGGTTCCTAGATGTGGTACACTATCTTACTTATGGAGACTATCCCAGTTACTTATCCCTAAAGGAGAAAAGGAATCTCAAGTTAAAAGTAGAAAAATATGTTAAGGTGTGGAGCTAAAAGCTTCACCAAATGAGTATTTTGTAGGTTGCTGGTGTTACACAGTCACCGACGTCAGTCAGGAGTGACCAATGTTGGACAGGAGTCGACTAGGAGATGCTGCCATCGGTTATGTTCGGTCAACGTCGGTTAGGTGCAGATAGGCAGGGACTGACGTCGATCACCTGTGCATCTAAAAATCTATTTCTATGGATAGAACAAAATGTTTGCATGGTAAGATTAAGTGATAGTCTTAAGTCTGCATCTCTATTATTAGTAAGACTATTTAGAGCCCTTTAGGAGGTGCATCTAATGGCTATAATTGTATGCTCATGTTTTCTAATTATTATATATAGGATTAGATCTTCTTAGCTTATGGTAAGGAATAGTACAATATTTGTATATGTGAATCATTCCAGGTTGTTGGAGTTGATTGTAATAGAGAGAGAGAGAGTTCTTGAGGGAAAGAGATCTAGAAAGAGATATATACATCTAAGAGAGGTGTGGAAGAAAAGAAGTTTCTTCAATTGTATTCCTTCTGTAAAGAGTTTAATACAAGTTTTTAGGGTGGTTTCTTATATCTCTTATTCTTTGCTATTTTTGATTCTAGTTACTTATCTTTCTAGTTTAATTCTGCATTTATTGCTTTCACATTGTAATCAACATTGTTGGTTGATCCCCAACAAGTGGTATCAGAGCTCAGGTTAACTAATAGGAGTTTTAGATCTGGTTAGTGTGTATTGATTACAGGTTACTCATAGGGATTTCTATTTGAGTGGGAGAAGCAATGGTAGAAGAAAGTAAACTGAGAATGGAGAAGTTTAATGGCAAGAATTATCAACATTGGAGAATGCAGATAGAGGATTATCTATATCAGAAAGATCTAAACTTACCATTAGGTGGGATTGCAAAGAAGCCCACAGACATGGAAGATGAAGAATGGGAAGTTCTTGATAAAAAGGCTCTAGGATCTATAAGATTGAGTCTAGCATCTATTGTGATATCTAATTTATTAGAGGTAAAGACAATGGTAGAGTTGATGACTACTTTAGCAAATTAATATGAAAAACCCTCAGCTTCAAATAAGGTATATCTTATAAAGTAGTTATTTAATTTGTGAATGCAGGAAGGTGGATCTGTATCTAATCATATAAATGATTTCCATAGAATTGTAAATCAATTAAATTTAGTCAAAATAGTGTTTGATGATGAAATTAAGGCTCTTTTAATATTATGTTCTTTACCTGAAAGCTGGCATAGCTTGGTAATGGCAGTTAGTAATACTACATCTGCTTCAAATATTTTAAAAGTAGAGGATGTTGTTAGTGTAATCTTGAATGAAGAAATTCATAGGAAAAGCATAGAGGAAACATCAGGGAATGCTTTAAGTTTTGAGAGCAGGGGAAGGCAAAAAGATAAGAGCAAGAAAGGGAGATCAAGGTCTAAGTCAAAGGTGAGAGGTAGATCCAAATCTAGAAATGGTAGGAAGCCACAATGCTGAAATTGTGGAAAGATATGGCACATAAGCAAAGATTGTTGGTCAAAGCCTAAAGAAGACAATCAACATGAAGGTAAGGAAGAAGCAAAAGTTGTAGGTATTGCACAAGATGCTCTTATGTTCTCTTTGCATAATAATATAGAATCTTGGGTGTTAGATTCTGGTGCCTCTTTTCATGCTACCCCTAATAGAGAATATTTTAGTGACTATGTCCATGGAAATTTTGGAAAGTTTATTTAGGGGATGATGAGCCTTGTAAAATTGTTGGCAAAGGAAAAGTGTAGCTGAAAATGCAGAATGGCAACACATGGGTGTTGAGAGATGTCATGCATGTTCCCAGCTTGAAGAGAAATTTGATTTTTGCAAGAAAGTTAGGGGATGAGGGTTGTACAGTAACTCTCACAGCTGAATCTTGGAAGGTGACCAAGGGTGCACTTATATTGGCCAGAGGTAAGAGAGTAGGTACTCTCTATTTATGTAATTATGTTACTAATAGTTCTCCTTCTGTATTATCTACTTCAGATGTGGATGCAAAATTGTGGCACTCTAGGCTCAGCCACATGAGTGAGAAGGGAATGTCCATTCTTAAGTCAAAAGGTAAGCTTTTAGATTTGAAAAGCATAGATCTAGATTTTTGTGAGCACTGTGTTTTTGGGAAATAGAAGAGAGTGAGTTTTCTCAAGGCTGGGTCAACAAAGAAGAAGCACAAGTTGCATATTGTTCATGCAGACGTGTGGGGACTGGCTCAGGTTGATTCTATTAGAGGATCATAGTACTTTGTCTCTTTCATTGATGATGCTACAAGAAAGGTATGGGTCTATTGTATAAAGAAGAAATCTGATGTTTTTAACACTTTTAAGATTTGGAAAGCTATGGTTGAGAATGAAACAGGCAAAAGATTAAAGTGCTTGAGATCTGACAATGGTGGTGAGTTTTGCAGCTACAAGTTCAACTGGTATTGTTATATGCATGGAATCCACAGGCAAAGGATGGTTCCAAGGACACCTCAGCAAAATGGAGTTGCTGAAAGGATGAACAAAATAGTAATGGAGTGTGCAAGGTGTATGAGGTTGCATGTTGGTTTGCCCTTAGAGTTTTGGGCAGAAGCTGTGGATACTATAGTGTACCTGATTAATAGAGGACCCTCTACAGCTCTGGATGGTGGAATTCTAGAAGAGGCATGGATAGGTAAAAAGGTAGATCTCTCATTTCTCAAAGTTTTTAGTTGTGAAGCCTTTGTGCACATTGATAAGGAAAATAGAAAGAAGCTGGATGCTAGGTCTATGAGGTGCACATTTATTGGCTATGGCTTTGATGATTTTGGATTCAGGTTTTGGAATCTAGGAACTAACAAAATAATTAAGAGCCATGATGTTGTTTTCAATGAAAAAGTGATGTATAGTGATTAGCTCAAGAAGCTAAATCAATCTAGGTAGAGCAATGGAGAATTGGATGAGGTGATGGTCTAAAATGAGCTCGCGGGAAAAATTAATCACAGATAAGAAAACACAGAGATCAATGTTGGTTAGGAAGGAATCGACATCAGCAATATATGAACCGATGTCAGTCATATAGTGACCGATGTCAGCTAGGAAGGAACCGATGTCGGTTAGGAAGAACCGACGTCGGCCAGTAACAAGCCTGGAAGTGACCGAGGTCGGTCATTGTTAGAGAATTTGGGCGGATAACATGTTGTGAATGAGTCTCAGACGCCCATCAAGAGGTCAAAAAGGGTAAGTAAACCTCCAATTCGATATTCCCCTTCATTATTCTATTTATTGCTTATTGATGGTGGAGAACTAGAGAGTTTTGATGAAGTAATACAGGTGGAATCCAAGAATCAATGGGAGCTAGGCATGAAAGAGGAGATTGATTCCTTGAAAGAGAATCAAACATGGGATTTGGTTGAGTTGCCAGTGGGAAAGAAGACACTAAAGAATAGATGGATCTACAGATTGAAAGAAGGTGAGAATGGATAGATGAGATATAAGGCCAGGTTGGTAGTGAAAGGATTTACACATAAGCTAGGTATTGATTTTAGTGAGTTTTTTTTTCCTGTTGTTAAAATGACTTATATACAGACTGTATTGTCTTTAGTTGCTATTGAGGATTTGCATCTTGAGCAGCTTGATGTTAAGACATTGTTTCTTCATGGAGATTTGGATGAAGAAATATATATGGATCAGCCGAAAGGATTTGAGGTCAAAGGTAAGGAGAAGTTAGTGTGCAGATTGAATAAAAGCTTGTATGGCCTCAAGCAAGCTCCTAGACAGTGGTATTTGAGATTTGATAGGTTTATGACTAATCATGGCTACAGTAGGTGTCAATTTGACCATTGTGTGTATTTTAAGAGATTGGATAATGGTAGATATATTATCTTGTTGTTGTATGTAGATGATATGCTGGTTGCAAGATCACACATGTAGGATATCTCTGAGCTTAAAGTGAAATTAGCTCACACATTTGCCATGAAGGATTTGGGAGCAGCAAAGAAAATCCTTGGCATGAGTATTAAGAGAGACAGGAAAAATCATAGGTTGATTTTGTCTCAAGAGGATTATGTGAACAAGGTGTTGAAACGGTTTAATATGCAGGATGCAAAACTGGTAAGCACACCTTTGGCTGGACATTTTAAATTGAGTAAAGAAAAATGTCCTAATTCACATGATGAGGTAGAGTACATGAGTAGAGTTCCATATGCTTCTGCAGTAGGGAGCTTAATGTATGCAATAGTTTGTACTAGACTGGATATTGCCCAAGCAGTGGAAGTTGTAAGTAAGTATATGGCCAATCTAGGGAAGGAGCACTAGAAAGTAGTTCAGTGGATCCTTAGATATTTGAGAGGGACCAGCAGTAGGCATTTGTGCTATGGAGGTTTAGATACTTCTCTACATGGTTATGTAGATTCAGATATGGCAGGTGATTTGGATGGCAGGAGGAGCACCATAGGATATGTTTTCACTGTTGGTGGAATGGCAGTTAGCTAGATATCAAAGTTACAGAAGGTTGTTGCCTTGTCAACTACAGAAGCAAAATATATTGCAGTCACAGAGGCTAGCAAAGAGATGATATGGATGACACAGTTCATGGAAGAGCTAGGAAAGGAGCAAGAGAGTTGCAGATTATACAGTGATAGTCAGAGTGTAATTCATTTGGCTAAGAATTCAACCTTTCATTCAAGAACAAAGCATATATAGCTTAGGTACCACTTCATTGGACAGGTATTGGAGGATGGTGAGTTGAAGCTGGAGAAGATCCATACAAATAAAAACCCTACTGATATGTTAACCAAGCCGATAACAAAGGAGAAGTTGAATCTTCATTCAAATTTTATTGGTCTTCATGATTGAGTTTGAAGATGGAGGAGCTAGAAGATGTTGCTGTACAGGTACTAGTGCAGCTGTTTATCTCCAAGTGGGAGATTGTTAAGGTGTGGAACTAGAAGCTTCACCAAATGAGTATTTTTTAGGTTGCTAGTGTTACACAGTCACCAGCATTGGTCAGGAGTGACCGACGTCAGTCAGGAGTCAACTAGGAGATGTTGGCATCGGTTATGTTCAGCTGACGTCGGTTAGGTGCAGACAGGCAAGGACTGATGTCAGCCACCTGTGCATCTAGAAAGCTATTTCTATGGATAGAACAAAATGTTTACATGGTAGGATTAAGTGATAGTCTTAAGTCCACATCTCTATTATTAGTAAGACTGTTTAGAGCCCTTGATTAGGAGGTGCATCTAATGGCTATAATTGTATGCTCATGTTTCCTAACTATTATATATAGGATTAGATCTTCTTAGCTTATGGTAAGGAATAGTACAATATTTGTATATGTGAATCATTCTAGGTTGTTGGAGTTGATTGTAATAGAGAGAGAGAGAGCTCTTGAGGGAAAGAGATCTAGAAAGATATCTGTACATTTAAGAGAGGTGTGGAAGAAAAGAAGTTTCTTCAATTGTATTCCTTATGTAAAGAGTTTAATACAAGTTTTTAGGGTGGTTTCTTGTATCTCTTATTCTTTGACATTTTTGATTCTAGTTACTTATCTTTCTGGTTTAATTCCACATTTATTACTTTCACATTGTAATCAACATTATTGGTTGATCCCCAACAAAATATGTCATTTGGGGTGATGTTTTATACAAGAAGGGACTAGATGGAACTTTTTTGAGATGTGTGGATAAGGAAGAACAACATAAGCTTTTGGAAGTTTTCACAATGAAGCCTATGGTGGACACTTATCCTCTTTAGTCACAGCCTTCAAAATCCTTAGAAATTGTTATTATTGGTTTGGTATGTTTAAGGATGCATACAGATGGGTAGCCAACTATGAAAATTGTAAAATGTTTTTAGGAAGGCCACAACTTACAGTATTGCCTCTGAGGCATATTGTTATAGAAGAACCTTTCAAACAATGAGGTTTGGAATTTATTGGGCCTCTTTCACCTCCTTCAAGTGCTAGACATACTCACATTTTAATCACAATAGACTATTTTACAAAATGGGTTGAAGCAGTCCCTGTGAAGAGAACCACTTTAGAAGTGGTGTGTAATTTTCTTAAAGAAAATATAATGGTAAATTTTAGTGTCCCTTAGAAACTTGTAGTAGATAATGCCACCATATTTTCCTCAATTGAACTTACTTCTTTCTTCTATGAGCACAGTATATCTCTATCTCTCTCATCAGATTACTACCCTCAAGGGAACAGACAAGTTAAGTCTAGTAATAAAAATTTGATAACTATCACGAAGAAATTAGTGAGTGAAAATCCCAAAGATTGGCATAAAATATTGTATGAAGCACTTTGGGCTGATAGGATAACCCTAAAAAGAGCAATAGGAATAGCACCTTTTGAGCTGGTTTATAGAATAGGATCTTAGTTATCATTACCTCTAGAATTATCTATAGCTAAATTACAAAATGTAATTGAAGATCAATACTTTCAACATTCCTTGGAGAAAATAGTTATGTACTTAACTAAGATTGAGGAGGAAAGGAATGACTTGTTTGATCAAATTAATACTCACCAAGCCAAGGTCAAGAAGATTTTTGATCAAAAAACTAGACTTAGAAAGTTCATGCAAGGAGACAAAGTACTGTTGTGGGATAGGAGAGAACCTAAAGGGGCACATGGAAAATTTGATTCACTTTGGAAAGGACCTTTCAAAATTTATCAGGTAATGGGTCCTAATTCTTTTAAATTAGAATATTTGGATGGAGTTTTTTTACCCCTATCCTATAATAGATAAGATATTTAGTTGTATCAACTATGAAATAGGTGTCCCCTATTTTGTACATAGTCTTTCTTTTGTTGTTGTGTGTTGTGTTTTCCTTTCCTAATTTTGGTTTGTCTTGTTTCTTTTCTTCCATCTCTGTGTTTCAATTTATGTGTAACTAAATTTTTTGAGTTCTCTGCATTTTTCCATAAAATGTAGTCCCCAGTTAGAGCCAATGTTACATTTTGAGTCACCCTTATTCAAATTTTTATGAAATTTCCCTAAGTAATAGTCAGCTTACCATTTTCCCTTATTTGGTCATATATTTTTTTATTAAGTCGGTTATTTATTCTTAAAGTTTACCTACTTATCATTTTTTATGTGTGAAATTACTAAAGAATTGAACCTTTGAACTTGAACCATTCTCAAAAGGTTCAATGTTTCAAAGGGTTAAATTGTTCAATGTTTCTTAAAGTGAACTATTGGTCCCTGTGTGTAACCTAGCCTTTGTGTTAAACCTCTATGTTGAAACTCATTTCAAGAGTTCAACAGTTCAATAGTCCACTATTTAAAAATTCAAAGTTTCTTGAAAAGTCATGTGATTATTGGTAAGTTTGTGTATTCCATCTCATATCTTTGAACCTTTGAGTTGAACCATATTCCAAAAGTTCAATGGTTCAAGGGTTCAGTGACTATACTCTCATCTCACCCTGAGGCTTTCTCTAAGTCAAAATTAGTAGGAGATTTAGAGGAGAATATATCTAAAACTCATTATGAAGTGGAAAGTTTTAACTTTCGCAAGGTTATGGATAATCATTATTCATCAAGGTCACACACGAAGAATGCTTGACATTAATGCATATGTCAGAGTTCATGTCTTATCAAGCATTTTTAGCATGTATTGTTTCAATTAATGATTATCCAACCTGGTTAATGTATTTATCAAGAGAGAAAAAGCCAAATTTAGTGAATAAACATACTAGGTGATGCAAATGGGAAATGACACAGGTGGTATAAGATTTTTGTTGTCCAAATTCATAGTGATTTTAGATACATTTAAGGTGAGGTCTACTTTTACTATAATCTATTTCCATTACTTCATTGGAAACAAGAATCCTTTTGAGTTTTTGGCATTGTTTAAGAAGTTTAAAAGTTTTTTTTTCATTATATCCTCCAACCTATAGCTATGAAATCTGCATGTCTTGGTTATGAGCATGGTTCTGGTCTCATCTGTTCTGTTCCTAAATTTGGGGAGACCTCTCTGGTTCAATATGACTTAGAAGATTTTAGGGAGAGGGCTAGAAATTTTGTGTCAACTCTTATGATGGAAAAGATAGTAGAAAGTGGTTTGGTTAAAGCTACAGCCTTTCCCATGGATGTACAGTACCCCAAATTAGTTCTAGAGTGCATGAATAGATATGAACCCCAAAATAGGTGCATCAAAACTATAGATGGTAATGTTTTACTTCATATCAATAAATAAACCTTAATGTCTATGATGAGAATTCTGCCTAAGAAACCATATTTTGTCCTCAATATTACTTCTTCCTATGGTCATTTTTCACTAAAGAAAACATATTACAAGAGCGTGATCGCAAGGAATTGGTTATTGAAATTCCAAAAGGGGGTTTAAGACTACATAGACCATTGATAAGAAATCACATGATTCTAAAAGTCAAAGATATTATGGTGTTACTACACAGGCTAAAGGGCAATGCTCAGGCTTATTATTGGGAAGACTAGATGTACTTTTTCATATAGGTAATCCTCTAAGGAGAGAAATATTTGGACTAGGTAGAAATTGTAGTTGAATGTTTGCATCTAGGTCTAAGTAATTGTTTGAGAAATAAATATTTTTATGTCTTCATACCTCTTCTATTAACTGGCATCTACAAGACAATGGGTAGGGATACCTCATAAACCCTTAGTTGAGGAAAAAAAAATTTATGACTATTATTCACAATTACAAATTCATAATTACTATGAGAATTACAAGAGGGTTAATGATGTTTTTACTAGGAGAATGACTTATGAATTAAATAAAATCAAAAAGAGGATGCCTAATGAAGCTATGAGATTGATCAACATTTATGATAGTTTATTTATTCAATTTTCCAAGTTCACTTATATTAGAGTTGGGGGTTTTGATGGTGAACCTTTTAAGTTACCCAAGTATTTTTTTAACCAATTTGTGTTGATGGAAGTCTACAGACAATTAGTATATGTGGATAAAAAATTCCTAATGAAAAAGGAATCTAGTATATCTTTTCCCATTGAACTTAGATGTTATTCATGCCATTTAGTATCTAATGCTTTGAATTTAGAAGTATATCTTAAAAAATTCAATTTTTAGTACTTCACTATCAGATCCCAATTTGATAGTAAAGGCTTTGTTAGGGATAACTTGGATTTTAGAATAGGTTTTTCACATATCCCTCAAATAGAGGATTATTCAAAAGATTATTCAGATGAATTTTAGGTTAGAAAGAGACTTTGGTTTAGGTTCTCCTTGTGGAAAATAGTCACCCTCAATTTAAATATGACCATTTTTAGAATTGTTGACAATGAAGAATAGCTGATTGATCCTCAATTTGAAAAAATGAAACAATTACCTATCCCATAAATTGATTAGGATAAAGGTGAAGATGATTGAATTGAGGTTAGAACTCTCTCAGTAATAAAGAGAACTAAGAAATGGTTGAGGGAATGTAGGTTGGAAGAAGTTCAAGATAAATGTTCCCTACAATGTGCATTAATGGTTAAATCACCATCCCTAATAAGCTCTTCTAATCGACTTATTGCTATTTGTGATGTAGGTACTTCCAAGCCTAAAACTAGAAGGGGTCCTATCATCAGATAATCCAAGAAAGCCCTCTCAACTATTCTACCCCCTTGTGCCACCAGATCAAAAACTAAAAGCAAGAGCAAGAAGTAGATTTCTGAGAGAATAGTTGTAGACTTGAATTCTAAATAAGATTCAGGAGAAACAATAGGTGATAAAGAGTTTGATTCACTAATTCTAGAGGAGGTTAGTGAAAAACAATAGATAGAGGTTGATTTAGAGTCTGTTGACCTGATGATGATTTCAAATGTGCCTTCTAATCAATTAAATCTTGGTAAAGAAGTCTTAGACTATGCACCCAAAATGATAGAAATTTTGATTAGCAACAAAAGAAAAATAGTCCCATTTTCATTTCCATTAGAGGACATGGTTAGCAAGTACCTAGGGAAGACTCCTAAATCTAAGAAGTTAAAAACAAAATCCAGGGTAGACGTCAACCCTAACATAGGAAAATAGAGTGTAGAAATAGATTGGACAATAAATAATGAGGAAGTTCAAGATCCTACAGTTCAAGATTTTATAATTGAAAAGATAGATTTTGGGATTGCATCACATGTAACAGATGTGCATAACCTTGAATCATCCACTAAAAAGATAGTCAACCAAACATGAAAAGATGAGAAAGATAAAAGGGGGTTGAAACAGACCTTGCAGTCAATGGTATAGTATATCGATGCCATTCATAACCCAAATCCATAACCTATTTCCCAACTACCCCTTTATTCAATCCAAAATTGCCAACCAATCAAAAGATGTTAGACCAGATACATAAGAACAAAATGGTTACCAGAGTATTTCATGATTAGTTGGATGGCATCATCTAAAAAGGTATAGAATGCATTCATGAATTGAAGAATAAATATGATCAATCCATAGTTACCATCAAAGACTTGAAAATATAGAATGCTTCATGGATAAAAGATGAAGGTAAATGGATGAGTGTGATGAATCAAATTGACAAAGTATAAAAGTATGAGATAGAATTTTTTTTTTCAAAAAAGAATTTGATAGGTCTGAATGAGGATATGATGTATGTAAGTAATAAAAATATTTAATGGAGAAATTTAGTATCCAAACAAGGGTGAATTGAACTTACAAAAATGATCAAAGAAATAAATGAATTCACTAAATCCTTGCAGCATGATTTATAATGTATTGATGTAAAGTATATAAAGGATGATGAGGAACTCAAAAAATACATCGATACTATGATTCAGTCCTTCAGGGAAAATATCAACTTCATTAAAGAAAATGACAACTTATTAATTGAAGATTTATCCCAGATTTCAAAGGTGGAGTCACTCCTTCATCTCTATGTCAACACACTCCTAGAGCATGCTGAGAAAGTAGGGAAAATTTAGAGGGAGAAATACATCTAGAAGGCAAGAGTGAAATACATCGGTATCCCTAATTTCTTAAAAATTTAGGAATTTGTTACAGCATCTCAGGAGTGGAAAGTGTAACTTATCTCCTCAGCTGATAAAAATAAATCCAGAGATTCTAATCCATCTCCCCAGTATTAATCTTACTTTCATAATCTTTATTTAGTTATTTAGTTGGTTTTCTATTTAAAACTTGTTTTTTTAAATGAGTTTGTAAAAACTAAATCCCATATGGGTCAGATTTGCTTTAACTCTGGGTTTGGTTTAAAATATCAGATAATTAGGGAAACTATATATATGTGTGTTTTTAGTTGTTGAAAAGGGGAGAAAAAAAGATAAAGAAACAAGAAATTTTAGAGCTGAAGATTACCTATTTTACAATATATATGATGTTTGTCTAAAACATTTTTCATCTATGAATGAAAAGGAGAAACAATTATTGTATAATTAGATCTGTGCGTTTGAGTATTTGAAATTGGATTTTATATGCAAGATCTTCTTTCATATGGTAATTACTCTTTTATTGGACAACTCATTGTATGTGTTTTATTATTTATTGGTTCAGTGATTTACATGTTTATATCTAGTTATTATTGAAGATGGAGTCTATGTATTTTATTACTAAATGATGTTATAAAATCTCGCATTCATAGCATGATGATGTATGGATGTTAGTTTACCTTTAAGAAATTTTTGGTTAAAAGTGTATCTCAATATTTAGAATAATTTGAATTCATTGAAGATCTTAAAGGGAGATGTACCTTAATTTAGATGGGAACTATTCCTGATAGTTCACCCATTTGTTGATTAACTTATTTATTTTTGAAATAAAAGGGTATAGAGTTAGAATAAATTAGGACAAATCTATTAGACAACACCTACGTAAGGTGGAGACATCATTTTTATTAAGTGTCTATCTTTATGTCATCCTCTAGTTTGACCTAGATCTTATTCAAGCTTGGTTCCTTTGTATTTACTTTGCCTGGGTAAAAAACTACTTCTTTGACTACTAATGAAAAAGCTCCTAGGCTTTCCTTCACTCATTAGGTATCGATGTTGACTCAATATTTTTGACCCCTTGACCCATCTCATACCTTCAATCTACTTGGTATGAATGTTTTTAATCCATAGATATACTTGATCCCACTAAATCTGTTAGGTGATGCACATCATTGGATCTTTGGTATGATTGAACATTAACCATTGATTTGAATCTTTTGAATCAAAATGGATATATCATGAGGTCCAAAATTGATGTTTGTGTGCACATTTTTGATGTCCATGTGAAAGTTTTTGATGTCTACATGAACATCTAAGGATTTTTAAATCAAAGAAGTTATTTTTTTATGGCTTAGTTGTGATGCTTGTGTGAACATTTTACTCTATTAAATTAATTTTGAAGGCTCATATCTTTATAAAAAAGGCTTATAAAGATATGAACTTTGTAGAATAAGATCAAGGCATGAAGTAACTCATGTTCATGCATTTATTTTAGCCTGAGTAGATTTATAAATGAACTTATAAAATTCACTAATGAGCTAATTAGTCTAATTCTACATGAAGTGCAAGATGTTCTGGCTCTTAGACTTGAGCTCACTCCATTAGATCTTAGATACACTATTGAATGCATGTCATTGGATGTTGGAGTATCCATGGGGCCCAAATTTGATGCTCACATGCACATCCTATCCCTTCAACCTTGGTAATCATCTTGAGCATATTATAAAATGTATAAGTGGGATGACCCATCCATTCATGCATGACATCTTGATGATAATATATCTCTTTAAATCTTGAGCTATGAACTTTTTCTATATCCTTGAAAGTTATAATGATCTCCTAAGGCATATGCAAACTTGTTCCATGTTAATTTTTACATTGATCAAAATGAGAACTTGCTTCCTCAAAATTTTATGAATTACACTTTAAGTTTACTTAAAGTTTTTCAAAGGATTTACAAGCTACATGTGATATTTAGACCACTCATTCCATCTAGAACTTTGCATATATATTCAATCCATTTATAGACAAAATATCTTTATACAGGCTAAATCTAGACAATAGTATGTAAGTAACCTATTAATACTTTATATAATATGGAAAGACATCTTAAAGGTATTGAGATGTGAAAGCTAAAATGGCCTATTTGGCTAAGAATGCACTATGTAAGAGAGTGATGAGAGATTGATCTATAAGACCAATGGTTGATATTAGAACAAGTAGTGTGTGTGTGTGTGTGTGTGTGTGTGTGTGTGTGTGTGTGTGTGTGTGTGTGTGTGTGTGTGTGTGTGTGTGTGTGTGTGTGTGTGTGTGTGTGTGTGTGTGTGTGTGTGTGTGTGTGTGTGTAACTTGTTCTAATATCAACAATTGGTCTTATAGACCAATCTCTCATCACTCTCATACACTATATGAGTTTTATCTACAGATATTGTATAAAATATTAATGTGCATGAGAAGTGTTGAAAGTGTTCTTTCAAGTACTAAATATGAACTTCTACATGACTCTGTTTTGGAGCAGAATGACTGTTCAATGTAGTCATTTTGTAGAAGAATGTTTGAGGTGTTTTTATAAGATTTTAAGGATATAATTATTATTAGGATATTATATAATTCTAAAAGTTCTATGGGAATGTATTTTTAATAATGAGAATTTCCTATACAATTTTTAAGATCCAAAAGTTACTGATTATGTTTTGGCAATTTCTGGAAAAATAGAGTAAGCCTATTGATGAAGCATTTTTATGTGATTGGAGCTTGTGTGAAGGTGTAAAATTGATGTGGTGATTACCATGAGGTAATTAAGAATATATTCATCAGGTTTGATTGTATGTTTTTTTGATGAAATTGATTGGATTCTTTAGTTTTATGAGACAAACTTTTCTTGTGTATAAAGGGCTAATGGTGAGTAGGTCTAATAGCGTGGTTCAAGTGGTGATTTGGAGTAATATATGGAATGGGGATATGAGGATGTTATAATTAGTATATTTTATAATATTTTTATGTGTTTCAATCATTTTTTGTGATAAATGTTGTCCAAGAGGTCAAAAATGTAACATGTGCTTATGATAGACCTAATTGCATTAGGTCTCCTTTAGGCCTAATGAAGGTTTTGGCCCTTAAGACATATGACCAGCCTATGGAGTGGTTTTATGACTTATGTAACATTTTTTTAGACCTATTTAAATTATTATATTATAATGGAAAGGATTTTATCCAACCAATATGGGTAAAAGTAAATGTTTGGTATAAAAGCAAGGCCTAATTGGCCTATTTGAGTTAGAAAAGAATGATAAGATAAGTGAAGAAAAGAGATATTGAAGGAGGAAAAATAGTTAATTTAGGACCATAAAAATAATAGATAAACCATTTTGAATATGTAACATATCTTTTTTAGGTGGATGAAAAATTCAATCAATCTAAAGAGCTTAAAAGAGGCATGTTGCGTGAGTAAGTCTAAAAGGTTGTTTGAGAGGGGTAGAAGACTAAGGAGAGATGAATGAGTTGATGGATGTTGAGAGACCATAAATATAAATTATAATAGTGTTATAGGTGTATGATAGTGATTTATATTCAATATAAAAGAGAGAGAGAGCTAAACAAGAGGTCACCAACAATTGAGCGAGCAACATGGTGTCTTAAGGTGATCAAGCTTGTCTTGGCTGGGCTCGTCCTTAGTCAACAAGGGAGTTGGATATGAATTGTGTGTTAGATATTTTTTTAGTTTATTTTAAGTGTATGGGTTGGTTCTAAGTCACTTAGGGGGTTGGAGCCTCCTTGTAATTTGGAGCTTGTTAAAGGACTAATTGGGTTAGTGCCTAACTAGTGAGGGGTTGGTGCTCCTTGTGGGTTTGGTACCTAACTAAATGTTGTTTCATTTCTTATAGGAGAGTATTATAAGTGGTGTGACATTGGTTTTTATCCTACATGAGGGTTTCCCACATAGATCTAGTATTCATGTGTTGATGTCTTACTTCTTGCTTATGCGATTGCTCTTCCATGCACTACTATATCTCTATGCTAGCTTGAATGGTTAAATAATGATGAATAGAATTGAATTAATTTTTTTCACACTTATTCAACCCCATAGTGGTTTTATTCCAATAGGGATATTAGGAAATATGAAACCCAAAATAAGTGACACACTTTAACATACCTCAAATAAAGTAGAAGTTACAAGTTTAGGGAATGATTTAACCTAAAACAAGTTGCACACTTTGATTTTTTTGAAAGAGGATGAAATTTTAAAGTTTAAAATTATAAGAGAGATTGAATAATGGAAAAACCCAAAAGAGGGGATAATTATGGATGAATTATTTTACCTAATAGGGTGGGTTTAAGCATTGATCATTTATATGGTTTTCCCTAGTAGGGCAGATTTTATTTTTGAGAAATTAATTGAGTGAAAAACATAGTGGGGAAAAATGTGTATAGTTAATTTTCAAAGAATTAATAATCCATAAAAAACTAGGCACATGATAATGCCCCAATGGTAATGAAAGAAATGATGAGTAAGAAAACAATAGTGATAGAATAATGATGTGATTGAATTCTAAGAATATGGATGTTAATAAGAATGAAATAAGGGTGGGAAAGATGACCTAAGAAATGGTTTGGTACTGAGCATTGCCTACATATTCCATGGGGACCTCAAGCCAATGTAATTCTCCCAAAAATTAGGAGAAAATGGAATTGGTTGTTACTCATTTGAAGATGAACATCCTAATGAGTATATATATCAACAATTTTAAATTATTTTGACTTAATCAAAGAGAAAAAGATGATGGAAATGATTATGACCTTGTGTATATGCTCATTAGTTTATATATTAGGAGCAATTTATAACCTAGTCATGTGGTCTAGGTAATTATGGTATAGATTGGTAGATAATGAGAATGTTTATATGACATTATTGATTAGACCTATAATACTTAATTTAGATATAACACAAAATGGTATGCACCATGATATAAAACATCATGATGATTGGGGCATAATGTGCATAAGGAATAACCCCTAATCTAATATGGAATTATAAAAAATGAACCCATGATAAAAACCATGATGAAAATGTTTATATATGAATATGGACGGACCCCTAATCCACTAAGAATTAACCCTTGATGCAATAGACAATTATCAAAAATGCACCCATGAGAAAACCATGATGATAATGTTGACATATGAATATGGATGGACTCAAGTATAAGTGCATGATAATGGAATTCATGATGAGGACTTTGTTGTCACAATGGACTGAGTAGAGGAAACAAAAAGAAAAATAAAATAATAATGCAAACAAAAAAACAAGAAAACACAAATCGAATGGGAAAAAGAAATAAAATCATCAAACATTGAACTAATTACATGCTTGTTTCCCTTATAATTTTGTGTGGATGTGGACATGAGGAATTAAATTTGGATATTTTGATATTAAGTGTAAATGACAACACATAAGATGACATGACAATGTGAATAATAGGGGGAATAAAATAATAAGGGGTCACTGAGCTACCTCTAGATGCCCCATGAAAATGGACATTACCTACATAGTCCGTGTGGACATAAAGTTAAATATAGTTCTCCCAAGAATTGAGAAATAAAATGAGTGGTGATAATGTATATAATGAATTGGATTAAATAATAAAATAGGAATGGGATCAAAAAATGATAAGAGCATATTAGAAGAGGCTCAAAAAATGATGAGAGCATAAAGGTTCTCACAAAATGGCTAAAGATTAAAGGGAATATTTGGGGAAAATAAAATGGAAATGGAATTGAATGAGATAAATTGATATTCCCCTTGCATAAAAGTGCTACCTACATAGTCTGTGTGGACCTTAGGTTGATATAGTTCTCCCAAAAATGGGAGGATAATGAAGAAATGGCAATGATGAGTGGAAATGATTGATATTGGAGAAGAGGTTCCTACCCATAATAGGACCAAAATCCATTGGTGAATATGATGATAGAGGGTTTTTTTAAGTTTTTACCACTTTATTTATCTTTTAGAGATTTTAATCCCTTTCTTGAATTTTTGATTTTTTTGAATTTTTTTGGGTCCTTTGATGTTTGTGGGTTTTTTGGAATAAGGAAAACAAGGGAAAATTAACAAATGTATAAGGAACCATATAGAAAAGAAAATAAAGCTTGGATATGGCTCAAATAATAGCTAAACAAAATAGAATAATAGGCAAGTGCAAAGGTAATACCAAGAAAAAAACAAATAGGAATAGGAAGGCACATAATGGAGAAATAATATAGGGAATAATAATTAGAAGAAGTAAAGAGAAGCCATCTCAAGTAACTATAAAGAAGGTAAAAATCACATTGACATACCTTGATACACTTATCTACAAAGAGTTTGATAAGGTTGATCAATTTGGAATGCTTTTGGAAATGCTCCCTAAATCTATGTGTAACACCTTTTGATTATAATCAAGATCATGATGGTAATACAAAATGAAAGGAAGGATAAGAACAACCTAGGGAATGGAAAATAAAGGGAAATGGGTGAATATAAAAAAAATTCCCCAATTAAGGTCTCTCATAGATAATGGTTTAAGCTAATAAAACATAGAAATTATTGAGATGTAAAATGCTCATAGGCTCCTCTAGCTCTTGCCCATCTGGTGTATCCAACTTATATGTCCCATAACCATAGTTTGTATTAATAATGTATGGGCCTAACTAGTTGGACTCAATATTGCCCTTTTTTTACACTCAACATTGGTATTAACACTAAATCACCAACTTCAAACTCTCTAAAAAAAATACATTTTTTGAAACTATGACATAGCCAAATTTGATATACTCTTAAATTGTTTACTATGGATAACCATTTATCATCCAAGAGTTCTAGCTCTTGAAATCTAGTGACTCGATAGTCTTCATCATTAATTATATTCTACATGGAGATTTGTAGAGAGTTAAACTTGAATTCCATAGGGATGATAGAATCAGAGATAAAAATTAGAGAATATGGTATAACACCCATAGGTGTATGAGTACTAGTATGGTAAGACCACAAGGTTGGAAATAATTGCAAGTGCTAATCATGGCCGGTGTCATTGATAATATTATTAAGAATATTAAAAATTGTTTTATTAGATGTCTCAAATTAGCCATTTCATTGAGGGAAATTGGGTGTGGACTTTTTATGCTAAATAAAAATGGGTATAAACGGATTTTACATCCTTGTTTTTGAATGATCCACCATTATCAGATATAATGGTGGAGGGATATTGTAGAAGCATATGAGGTGACAATAAATGAATTTATAAATATGAATTTTGATTACATGAGATAAATTTCCTCTATCCACTTCATAAAATATTATTTATTAGTGAGGATATGTTTGTGTCTATCAAAGGAAGTGGGATTTATTTTCGACACAAGATCAAGTTCCCATGTTGAAAACAACCAAGGAGTTGTCATCGACTAAAGTGATCATGAAGGAGAGTGGATTAAATCACCATGTTTTTGATACGTAATGCATTTATTGACATTTTTGTAGGCATATATCTCCATTGTCTACCGATAATACCCTATTTGAAGGATTTTCTTGGCTACAACCATGCCATTGGTGTGGGCCCCATAAATACCTTTGTGTGCATACTTAAGGACTAATTTGGATTATCCTAAATTTAAATAGTTAAGTGATATTCCATCACAACATATATGATATAGTATAACCATAATTAAGGTGTACTAAGAGGCATTGTGAATGAAGAATTTGTGTTGGTTTCATAATAGATTAATAGGGATAATTTGGACTTAGAGATAGGTCTATAGGTATTGGTACCGAATGTAGTTAGGACAAAAAATATCACATACCATATCAAAATATAATTATACATTCAAGCTAGTTGAAGGAGGTTATATATAATAAATTGATACTCTTTGACATTTTTAGCCACTACTATTATGGAGCCAATTGTTGCCATTGCATCTGTTAATCTATTATTGGCTTGTGGTATCTATTTAGATTGGAGAGATTCAAAATGTTATTTGGGGCATCCACTATGCCTTTATAGGGAATACATTTCTCATCTGAGATATAATATTGGTCTAAATCATGATTAATGACCAATTATGAATCCCCATATAATCTTTACTATTGAATGTTCTAGTATACAACAAGATGAAGTCTTATAATGAGTGCCTCATATTATATCATGTTGTTGGTGCAGTGAAAGATAATATGAAACACCTTGGGAATGATATCCCTTTTTGGTGTGATGAAAATAATTACAAACCTAGATCCATGGTAGGTGAATGAGTTGTCAAAATAAAGTGTCCACTATTCAGACTTAATAGCTACTTATTCTAGAGTCGATATTGACTCATCTAAGAAATCAAAAGTGAGTGGTTTGGCATCTAATAGAGGATTTTTAACAATTTGATATGGAAGTAATTTAATCTTAATGTATTTATAGTTTTGATATTCAATATCAAATTCACTCAACAACATTACCCATTTATCTATGCATCTTATCAAAGTTACCTTTGTTAAGATATACTGAAGGTGATCAATCTTGGATATAAAAATGGTTTTGTTATCTAACATATAGTGTCATAGGTTTTAGGAAGCTAACACCATTGATAAACAATCCTTTTCAATTGGTAAATAATTATGTTCAAAATATACAAGTGTACTACTCAAATAGTAAACTATGTGCTCATTGCCTAGTTCATCATGCTAAACTACAAGTGCCCCTAGTGCGTGTTATGTTGCTAAGATGTAAAGGATCATAGGATTCCCTAGTGTGGGAGGTGTTAATATTTGTGTATTATCCAAAAAAGGTGTTAAATTATTCAAAATCATGTTGAATTTTGTGTTCCATTAGAATGTGACACCTTTATTCAAAAGGTGAGTAAAAGGATGCCATTAATATACAAGTTGTAAGATTAATTGACAGATGGAATGGATCTTGCCCAATAAAATATAGAGATAATTTAAATTGGATATAGGATTAATATTCACAATAGACTTAACCCTATTAGGATAAAATTAAATCCCTACATGATACAATAAATCCTATTAATTTTCCAAAAGTAACTCCAAATATACACTTCTTAGGATTGAGGTGCACCTTGTACTCATGGAGTCTATCAAATATTATTCATAAAATTTTTGTATGTCCTACACATGTTTTTGAATTTTTTAAAATTTCATCCATGTGTTCCTCAACAATATCATGCATCATGCCATGGAGGATAATATTCATGGCACACTAGTAAGATGCACTAGCATTTTTCAAGCCAAATGTCATGACTTGATAATAAAACGTCCCACACATAGTGGTGAACACTATTTTGTGATAGTATCTAGCTGTAATTTTTATCTAATTAAATCCTTAAACATTATCCATGAGGGACAAAATCTCATATCATGTAATTGAGTCAACTATCATGTCGATATTTGGTAAGGGGAAGTCATCCTTAAGGTAAGCCTTGTTGATGTATTTGAAATTCGTAAACAAGTGAATTCCCTATGGTTTCTTGATTACTAAAATAATGTTTGAAATATATTTTGATTAATATATTAGTTTGATATAGCCTGATCCTAATAATTTTTACAACTCTTTATTAACCAAGGTGGCAATTCATGGATGCATTTTACACAAATTATATTTAATAAGTTTAACTTTGAGATGCATTACAAGGTGATGTACCATTGGATAAGGATCTAACCCTGACATATATGCATATGATCATAAAAATATGTCAATGAAGTCCTTTAAAATAACAATAATGATTTTGTGTTCCTTAGTAATAAAGGATGTACCTAATTGAATTGTCTCTAGATCATCATAAGTGCCAATATTTACTTCCATGGTATCTTCCATAAAGAGTGTATTAACATCTTCAATAATAGTTGGTAATCAATGAAATTGATATTATTCAATTTTTTTGAGATAAAAGACTCACCTATGTAAGAATAATTAAAATTGACCATGTTTGGTGATTTAAATTTTTAGGGTTTATTGATTTTAAGCTCTAGTTTGTTAAAGGGTCTAAATATAGTAAATTATGATAGAAATTTGTAGTAAATACAACCATTGATTTGTAACAAAATTTACCTATTTTTACGTTTTTAATAATAGAAATAAATTATGTAAATAAGTTCTTAGATGAAATTTTATTGAGATGGGGAATCTAGAAGTTATAAATTGGGATAGGAGATGATCTGAGTGTCATAAATAGGATCCATATATCAAAAGCATTCCTAGATAGTAGTGCCCTAGCTATAAATTAGCACCAATGGAACTAATGTCCTCATTTTAGTGTTGGTGTCCTTTATACAAAACTATTTTGAGATTTTAGGTGCACCTATGTTTGAGTCTTCCAATCCTATTCATATGCACATGAGTTTTGATTCCCTATCGATGATCTATTTTGATTGATTTTATATGTAAAACCTAGACCTCCATGTTTTTAGGGAATCTAATTGGCACAAGTATAACAATGTGATTTTAGTTAGGTAGGATGGACATCCTCAACACCCCAATATGATGAGAGTTTCCTACATACCAATAATTTGATGAGGGATTAGTCTTGATGTAATTCTCCCCACCTAAGTGCTGGTGCAAGTGTAAGTGAAGCTAGTATGAATGCCATATTGATTACTTTGAGTGTGTTTGAGACCATAAATATGAGTAATCTAAGCTTTAGAATTATCTAGATGGATATATATATATATATAAGCAAGGTAAAATAGGGATTAATAACCTTCATTGTGAACAACTTGTTCTAAGTTTATTTGTGTTATTTGCATCTAATTTCCATATACTAGATGATGGGATAAAATTCATGTATATATACTATTATAGTGCTTGTGTGGGTATTAAAAGAGGTCTATAATGACCTTAGGTGGTTTTTTATTTGAAAATATGTCCATTTGTGGCCAAAGGTGGGAAAACACTAATAATACCCAAATTAAGACACTAGCACCATTGACACTACTATCCAAATTATGGTGCTAGTGTCTAGGTGGTATAAACTGAGGTACTAGGGGGTTAGTATGCTAAAGTGATGGTATAAGACTACTTTAGGGATTTTTAAGGATTCATTTGGCCCACATAAAGTATATATAAGTGTTTAAATAGGCCCTAAGATAAGTTTAGGGTTAATTTATGGATGGGTGGTCTAAAGTAAGACTCTTAACACTCAAGTGTCATTTTTATATGATTACATTTGTGTCCCCTTTATTATATAAATGTATAAAATTGAAATGACTAGGATAAAGTAAAAATAAGTGTGCATAGACTTACTTAAGAGGTGAATCCTATGAATATGGGTCTAAGTGTGTGAAATGTGCTCCATTGCATGTCTTATAAATGAAATGTACACAAATCAATCCTAAATTAAGAGATATCAAAATTAAAATAAAAAATTAAGTAAATAAATAAGAAAGAGGAAAGGAATGAATATATTCGATACATGAACTAATACCTAAACATGGTGACATCTTGTGTTTATGCATGTAGATAATGATCAATCAATAAATAACTTAGACAAAGCTGACGGATTTCTCAATCCTAATGTGTGGGTTTCTCAAGAACTCAATCTAGTTTTGAATCCATCATTCTCCACACCTAATTTGTGGAACAAGACTTGTGAATAGCTTGGATTACACTGATGGTGTGTCAAAGCCTCTCATATAGGTGGCTTAAGAACTCAAGCAGAATATGACTACATCATTGCCTACCCATGTGTAGTAGATTATTATGAAATTGAAACTACGTGATGTTATTAAACTATATAAGATGGCTCTAAGCCACTCAAAAAATCTAAAATGAAAAATGGCTCTACGCCACTTGAGAATGTTAGGTGGCTTTGGGCCTCTTGGGAATGCCAACCACTATAGATGAAGTAAGGAATAAATTTTGTGTATAACTTGGAACATGGTGTATTTTATGTACAATAGAGAGGATGACATGGATTTTGTATTCCATCTAATCAACTAGTGCATAAGTGAACATAAAAAACTAATGTGATGCACACATACACCTAAATCTGAATATGAATATATGGATTTGGATTGAATTTTAATAATTTGTATTTAAGTATCTAAAATTTAAATGGGAATGATCATGCCACATAAGATTCCCCCAATCTAAGCAAACTAGTATGAATATATGCTAAAGTGAACCAAAATTGGTAATCTATAACTAAACCTATGTATACTTGGACTCTACTTGTTATACTTCTTTGGCCAATTTAGAATTTCCTAAAACTAAGGATACTAGATAGTAGCACCATATCTTGGATAATAGCATTGGTGGTACTAGTGTCCAATTGTACTAATTTTTGTGCAACTAAAATTAGTCTTTGTGTGATTATTTCCCATTGTGTTTTCCTAAAACTAATTTCTATATTATGTGCATGTGTGCTAGAAACTGTAGTTTGAGTGCATTCAAATAACCTAATCTATATTACAAACCTCCATGAATGGACCCCTTTTTGAGGGGAGTTATTGAACCTGTGCAAGAAACATCTTTAAAGGAAAAATATCTCCTCTAAGATGTGTTTTAGATGGAGAAAATATGATATTTTCATAATAAACCAATATAATATGCATACATAACATTGAAATGTAAGATAATATTGGCATAAGTTTATAATGTATAATTTATGTTAGATAAAGCATTCACAAGGGTATCAAGATAGATGTGATAATGTATATGAACAACAAATCTAAGTAATAATCTCAATAGATACCTATGGGTATGGGGAATGATGTTCATCAAGGCAACCAAATAGGAAGGGGAGATGCATGAGGTCCCTCATGGCATCTTAAATTAGAGTGTGTAATAAGCAAGAGACAAGTCTCATGGCCATGATGCACACATAAAATCATACAAATAACATACATGAGACACACAAAGTAGGCCAAGGGGCCATAATATGAGGGACATGGGTATGTGTCACTAAATTTGAGAAAGTAAGGCATACAAGGACATGTTTAAATTTCCACATAAGTAGATAACAAGCAAGTTGTCTTAGAGCCACATGCAGAGACACGTTCAAATGTTTGTATACACGAAAAAAAGGCACACACAATCATATTGGCACATTTTCAAAGCATACATATAATGAAAGGAAGTGGCATGAAGATATAGAACAATGACATATTTAAATGCCCTCAAATAGATGTAAATCATAGAGACACAATCAAGTCTAAACAAAGAAGTCTAGAAATGAAAATATGCATAAGCATGTGGTTGAAATCTATATAATCAAGAAGATGTTAATAAACTTAGTCTAGAGTAGTAGTATTCAATAATGAATTTGAGTAGTGTATGATGATCAATATCAAGATATAAAAATGCTAAATCTATGATGTAGAGTTTAGAAAGTTGTAACCTGGTAATTAGAACTATGTATAGGATGCCCCCAAATGGGTGAATGTATCAAATAAAGAACCCATGTATCTATGTATATGCCCCTAGTGGGTAGATAATAAGAAATTTGGATCTGTGTAGTGGACTTGGGTCCTATAAGTATCTACTAACAATTGATAAGAACAAGTGAAGCATGTATGTATGATAAAATCCCACTATAATAATATATCTAACATATGTAGATCCTAAAATATAATAAATGTAAACATGGAAATACATATAATCTATAATTTGTTTTTTTTAGTAAATATTTGAATGTTTTTATTTTTTGGTATATATATATATATATATATAATCTCTAAGATATGTACAAGTAGGGAGGAACATAATAACTAATGAGTCTCACAAGAGACTCACTATCAAGGTGTCATGTGTGAAATAAAGGAGTAGTAATCATGTGTGTTATGTGAAAAGGTAATTGATGTCCCATAACCTACTATACTGAGTGATCTATAGATGATACTATCTATGGAGTAGTGTTAGGAATCCATGAATTATATTGGGGTGTCTTATGAACTTTAGGGGTCTTAGGGACCCATATGGTAGAATATGTTATAGATGGAATGGGTACATATGTTAATAACATTAGGAACCCAATAACACTAAGATCAGAATGAAAGGGGTAGAGAGAGGATCTCTAGAATATAAAACATATATCCAACATATGGGTCTCTATAATAAGGGTATCCATGGGAGATTATATTTACATGGTAACACTATAAGAGTATAACTAACCTACACTTGTGGCTCAACTAAATTCTATGGTGTAATGATGGAAACTATGCTCAAAACTATAACTAGTAGCTGTGGTATAACTACTTGTGGGATAGGTAAAGGATACTCATATAGAATACCCTTGATTATAACCACCTAATTATCATTTATATACTTGAGGCATATGTACATGGTGGATATAATGGATCGTAGATATTATATCCATAGCTTACCCAATAACATGTTAAATGTGCATGCACTAGTTACTACTAAAAATCTAGTGGCCACATGTGTTGGTCTAACCTATAGTGGAATTACAATCCCAATGGATCTCTGAATATGGACACTAAAAACATGAATAACTATTTTAGTTAAATAAATGTTCTACTATGAATAACCTAATTACTATAGAAGTGTGATAGTGCACATGTTAATACTTGACCCAATGTCAACCATAACACTCTATAAAGGATGGTGATTATTGCAAGCTCATACAAAGAGTGCATATAAATCTAAATCACCATCAAAAATATCTTATTTTTATAAATTTATGAGTGGTATATTTGGTAATGTAGTATGATACACACCAATAATATTATATATGGGTCATGAATCCTCTATAGTAGTGTGATAGGATGCCAATGGTGGATGTGCTTGATAGGAATAGTGAAAACCTAAACTACCTCCTACCTCATTAGCTATATGTTTTGGAAATATATCTAAAAATGTTTTCAGTTCCTTAACTTCTATTGGTTGAAATTTATGTTCTTCTATGTGTGTGCCCACAAAAATGATGTTGGCCTCTATAAAATCATGTATCTAATGTTTCAAGTTAATGCATTTATTTTTAGTATGTCCTAGTACCCTATGATAGTTTCATAATGCATTAGAATCATATCTCTTTAGAAGAGGTTATTTTATATCAACATATTTAATGGGAAGGAGAGATATGGCATTGCATTCCAAGAGCTACTATAAAACACATGTTGATGATTTTAGAAGATTTGTGAAAAATCTCCATAGAGGAGATGATAAAACCAAGCGAGGAGGTGGCTCTGAAGCTAGATTAACTATGACATTTTAATCACTCTTATTTTTAGTGGCCCTTACTTTGTATGGAGGCTTATTATAACTCTTAGTATTTGAATCTAATCCACTTGTATATTTTAATTTTACCATAGAGAGAAACTTGACTTCCCTTTATTTCACTGTGTAGTATATACTTGTGAATGTTGAAAACTTATTGAATAAGATAGCTTCATGAAATGTTAGTATTAAAATCTATTTGAATATGTATTGGAGCTCTTTATCTAGCATGGGGATAGTAATATTCTTTAATATAGTTTTATATCACAATAATTATTTTACAATATGCTCATTGGATTTTTTCTTAAGTTGTGCCACTTGAGAATATGAAACCTTATCACTGATATTGATTGAAAAGTGTGCCAAGAAAATATATATCAATGGATTAAATATGGTGATAAACTAATTTAGAAGACCATAAAACCATTATAAGGCATAGTCCTTTATACTACTGGGAAGAACATAGTAAGGAGATGATCATTGGATATATAGTCAAAACATATTGCATGGAAAGCTCATAGATGGTGCTCTGGGTTACCCTTGCCATCATATAAAGTAAACTTAGGTGCCATAAAGCTAGATGGAAAAAGAGTTACTGCTATGTGCTCTACCAAAGTTGTATGTAAAATAAAAATAGAATCCAAGGTATGTGATGGCCCAGTTATACCATGTTGAAGATATAACATCTTGGCTTATAGATCATGTATCTCATGCATAAGGGATCATCTAGAGAAGAGGACCTATTCATAGGAGGTGTTGCCATTTTTGAAGTTTTTTGAGTTAAAATAGGTTGTTATACAAGTTGAGTTGCCTCGAAATTAGGTGTAACAATATTATTATTTGGGTGTGTAAAAGATTGAACATTATTTGATTTATTCTTTATTTCTATTATTTATTTTATAATCTAGCATTATCATGGGGATGTTCCCTAAGTCTATCTCTAAAATTATGTAAAATATCATTGTTATTTACTATAATATTTTCATTACTAAGTGGGGGGAGAGTGTTTCAATTCCCATATTGTGTATCATTCTAATCTTGATTTTATTTCACATCTTAAGATGCATTATCATTAAATTACACATCATTAGGGTGTTAAGGATAAATTATGGGAGTTTTAACTAGTCCTTTTTCCATGTTATAAGATCAAATAGAAGGAATCTTGGTATGCTCAATAGGATTGCCAATAAGCCTAACATTTCTTCTTAAGGGAAGAGAGATAATTTTTTTAGATGTCATATAACAAACAAAGTGAAAGAAGGATGATAAAATAGAATGTATGAAACATAAAAATCCTAACACAACCAAGGAAATAGGAAAAATTAGGATACAAACCCTAGTAGCATCTAGAGCTAGGGTTTGAGTAGTATTCAAAGTAAGTTGGGTTCACCAAATAATTTAACTTTTTAGGGTTTATGGAGTTTAAGCCCTACATTGTTAAAGAGTATAAGTATAGTAAATCAAATTAAAAATCTAAAATAAATAAAACCACTAATTTAAAATTGATCTATTTTTACCTTTTTAAGAATAACAATAAATAATTTAAATAAGTACTTAACTAAACCTTGACTGAGATGAGATATCTAAAATCTAAAAATTGGGATAAGAGCTAATATGACTATCACATATAGGATCTAGGTGTCAAAACCCTTCTTGTATAGTAGAAACCTAACTATACATTATAATAAATGGTTCTAGTGTCCTCCTTTTGGCACTAGTGTCCTTTATGCAAAATTATTTTGAGCTTATAGGTGCACTTGTGTCTAAGTCTGCCAATCTTATTCCTATGTGCATGAGTTATGATACCATGTTAGTGACTTATTTTGATTGATTTTGTATGTAAACCCTATACCTCTATGTTTTTTATGACATATTATTGGCACAAGTATCAAAGTTTGATATTGGTGGGGTAAGATGGACATCCTCAACACCCCATTGTGATGAGAGTTTCCTACATACCAATACTTTGAGGAAGAATCAAGCTTGATGTAATTATTCCCACCTAAATTCTAGTGAAAGTGTAAGTGAAGCTATTATGAATGTCATCTTGAGTTATTTGAGTGTGCTTGAGACTATAAATCTGAGTAATCTAAGCTTGGGAATGTTGTAGATGTTTATATAAAAAAGTAGGGTAGAATAGTGATTAATAACCTTGATTGTGCATAAATTATTATGAGTTTGTCTATGCTATTATTATCAACCATAATGTTACCCTTAGGACAATTTGTGCCACTTCCCACTCCTACAAGAACTATGGAATCTCTCCTAAGTGTGGGTGAGTTTTATATGGAGATAATCTCTAGATATAGGGTTGGTTCCCTTGATGCACTCACTAAATTTGTATCTAATCTTATAAACTACTAATTTTTTGAATAAGGAAAGGGTGAAGGGATAATACTTACATTGGAATTGACATGAAAATTTTAAAATAAAGGTTATGCACCAATGTTTATGATCACTTTTTCTTGTAATTGACACTCAAAATAAGCAAAGGAGCATGTACACAAAGGACTATGGCTTCTACAATAGTGTTTCATACAAAGGACTTAATAACACTCACCCTTTGCATGTAAGGAGTGAAAGATTATTGAATTCACTTTTAATTTTGGACTAAGGTTAAACCTAGACACACTTAATTATGCTATAATAAGGTACAAAAACTAGACATTAACATAGGAAAGATATTGATTCATAATGTTATATCAATAGAAATCACACATACACTTCACACAACAACTTGAAAATGGAGGAAACAAGCTTCTTATTTATTCAAAAGGTATAGTATAATATTTTGACAACCTTTCAACATATCCAAAGTAAAAAATTTATAATTTCATTCTAAAAATGACTATAAAATATATAAGAGAGAGAGGTGAGGGGAGACAAGACAACCCCAAAATAGGGATGACTCACTTATCATCACCCTTCATACACATTCCTCCATTTTCTCATTATTCCCTCCTTCAAAGTGGTGTAAGAGTAAAGGTGGATTTGTCTTGAAAAATTGAATAAGTCTTGACCATTTATTTTTGGACTTTGACCCATACCATTTCCTATATCTTTGCTTACATACCCTATATTATTGGTTGCATATCTTCTTTGGTAAAGAAGTCACATCCTTATAAATATGTCTTAAAGTCTTATTAAAATCCTAATTTGAATCATTCAATATTATCATTTATTATGTCTCTCCACTTATATGGGGATATTAGAAGCACTTGAAGTCCCTTTGACCTTTTCAACCTTACTTGGCATATGAGGAAAAAAAGGTCTTATTAGGACTGATAGAGACCTCTTCAACCTTTGAGACATTCGTCCAATTGACATCTAACTTATTCCTACTCCCTATGTGGCATATAAGACAAGTTTTGTCTTTGAAAATGATTTTTAAAAGCTTTATGTAATGATTTACTGATTTATCCCCTTGAAATCTTCCCTCTCCAATATGGCATAGAAGGCGAAAATTTGAGTTTGCCTTCAATAAAAAATATTCCTCCATATATGGCCTCTATCCATCATATTAGACCTCAAAAAAATCACTTTAATCCATCAAACACTATAAAATCCCTGATTTTACACAAAAACCTTACATTTTTGCCTAATTCTTTATACCCCTCCAAATAGGTAAACCTCCTTATGAAAAAAAATTTACGAACCACATTGGTAAAATGAAAACATTTTAGGATACCCTTTATGGCCTTACATATCCATGTCAAATTTGGTGACCCAAATCTAAGTGGAAGTGCACTTATCAGCCCATTTTATCTCTCAAAATAGGTCTCCATTAGCCCTCTAGTCTTAGAAGATAGAGATCTTGCTCTAGAGGCCTCCCACATGTGTGAAACCTAATAAAGGCATTTTATTCACTTTACCTATCCTAATAACATGTTCCATGTCAAATTTCAATTTTTGAGGGCTTGTGTAGGTGGGTAAACTAAGAAATGGCTATTAGCAAGCCTAGATGCTTAGATAGGCTTGAGAGGTGATTGAAGTGTTTTTGTAAGAAATTATAAGTTATAATGCTTCATAACAGTCTGTTGACATCTCAAAATCCTTGTAACAACTCAAATTATTGAATAAAGTGCTCAAAGAGTGTTTTATAGGTCTGTAATAGGGCTTCTTAGTTAGCAAAATGATGAATTTCTCCCTTTTTGGCCAGCTTGATGACTTAGTTGGTTCACATACCTCTATATGAGACCTAAATAGGTGTGTAGATGATTTTATAACCTTTTTCAATTCTTTCTAGGCTTCTTATATTGATTTAGAAGCCACTCCTTACTCTTCACCCTCATAAATAGGCCTACAACTATGCTTTTAAGCCTATTCCATACACCTTTACATTCACACATGTTAAACAAGGGCCTGAGAGGGTGATAAGGAGAGTTAATAAGATCACTAAAGTCATTTTGAGTTCATAAAATTGAATTTTATGGCATTAATAATAGCATTCCTCCATTGGGTTGGTATGAGGTATTTAGGAGGGTTTTAAGTGCTATGAGGTCATAAAAATGATTCATAAAGGATAGGGTTCCATTCCAAGAACTGATGCCAATATATGGAATCCAAGGGACCTATATAGCACCTCTAATTTCCATCTAGCACCATAAAAATTCTCCATGAAGTTTTGATCTCTGTAAATTAGCTTCTTAGATAGGATGGATTGTGTGAGAGACCATGCTAATGGTCTTATGCTTTAAAACCTTCACAATGTTCACCATTGGTTGGAGTGACCTTGAATAGTTATGAGACAACCTATATCATTCCTATTAATGTCATTTAATGAGTAATGTAATTGAAAAATATTATACAACTTGGATTACTTGTCATGAGGGATTAAGAACAAATTAGCTAAAATGAGCCTAAAAGCCCTATTTGATTCATTTCCTCCCAATTAATCTAGGTTTTAAATTTTTGGAAGTCTCTATCTATGCCCTATATACCTCTCATTATAATTTTTTATTCAAGTCCAAGTCCCATTTGTACAAAAGATCAATCTTCCATAAACAGACATGAACATTCTTATTAGGCTTGAAGGTGTAATTGGGGTATCTTAACTATATTTTGAGTTTCTCCAAGGATATAGACCTTGCATTGTCTTCACCATGAGTTTTAAAAACTACTCAATACTTTACTCTAGACCTCAATTCATCTCAAACATATCTGGGACATGCTGTAGACACTAGAAAACTATACACTTGTAGTTTTTGATGATTGAATGCCTTGGGACCCCCTAAAGACCCCCTAAAATCTTCTTAACACTTAACCAACCCTTAATAACATAACCAAATCACTATTTTTCCATTCACACACTACTATTCAAAATTACTATTTGAAAGTGCTATTCACTATCACTATTCATTGTGGGACCCAATGTCATTATTCATGATGACATGGCAAGTGACATGGAAGGTGATATGGAAAGTGACATGGCTTAGAAGTGAGGTGGCTTGAGGTGGGACATCATACCCCACCTAAGACCCACCTCCAAGGTACCTCATGAAATAATTATGCACCAAAGGCCCCCTCCTTTGGAATATGGTGCATTTTCCCCTATGGGGCCATTATTCAACATGTGTTTTTTCTTCATGCATGGATAATGGTGCCAAAATTGATGGGACACTTATCCAAAAGATGAAAGTGAGTGGTGGAAGGTATTTTGGACCCATATGGTTCCATGTGCATGATTCTTACTCCATTTTGGACTCTTTAGCAATATGGGAGACAAACCAACCAAGTGGGAGATCTATTGGCTAAGTGGGAATCTCAACCCCTTGTCTTTCATGACTACTCATGCACCCACATGGAGAATGGTGCCAAAATTCATGGGGCACTTAGCCAAAAGACAAATTAGCTTGGTAAAAAGTCTTTTGGCCTCATTTGAGCCCATGCTCATGATCACCTCTCCAAATTGGACTCATGTACAAGGTGGGAATCTCACCATCCTTATCCCCTTTTTCATTTATGATCCCACTTTAAAAATGGTGCTATACTTCTACTATTCCCTCTTTTGGCGTGATTCTTCACAAAAAATGCTATAAATACCCCCTTCTCCTTCACTAAAGGTGAATTTAAGTTTTGGTTAAGAGACTTCTTGTTTCAAGTTTACCACTTTTGAAGGAGGTCATCATCTTGGAGGTTAGAATAATTCAAAGCAACAAAGATCTACTGAAATTTCTGCAGGAATTCATCTTCAACAACATCAACAAATCTTCAAGGTAATATTTATTTGTTTTATATTTAATTTTAGTATTTTATTTTTATTACCTTTACCTTCACCCCATTTTACACCTTTTCCATCTTAATCCATTGACCTCCTTTGCCACTTTTGCCATTTTATTTTCATTTACCTCCTTTGCCATTTTTCCACTTTTACCCTCTTTGCTCCTTTGTCATCTTCACCCTCTTTATCCCTTTACCCTTTTTCCAACTTAATTATTTAATATACTATATTTTAAAAAAATTAACCCCTATAATTTTTATTATCTCAATCATTTACTAACCCTAACCAAACCATTATTTAAGCCCTTATCAAATTGCCAAACCAAAAACCACCATTTTGTCCTAACCAATTTTCACCACTAGTTGATTTATCTAGTCATTGTTTTCACAAATCATTTAAGTTCATTGCTTTAATTTTATTTATTTAATATCATTTGATTTTTTTTTTATTTTTTTTTATTTTTTATTTTTTATTTTTTTTTCTGTTTATGTCATTTTATGCAAATACTTTTTATTTTCATTTATCAACTTAGGTGTTTAAAGTAGGTGGATTGATAGCCTCTTTGAAAGATTTCACTTCTAGGATCTAGTTCATGCTAAGCAATCCACCCATCTACTTGTCTAATAAAAACATATGTGGTAGTGCTTTATTATTATAGGTAATCCTCTAAAGCCAAATAGGATATCTCACAAATTCTAGAATTCAATGTGTGCACATTTTAATAGATTTTTTTATACACCCTTCTTAACTAGTTTCTTTCTTTCCAAATTAAGAAAAAATAAAAAAATAGATAAGAAAATTTTCGCATGCCCTATGGGACCCTTGATTTTTCTTGGGTTCATAACTATTTTATTAAATTTAGTTGCATATTTAATTTATAAAATTTAAACATTCCTTTCTTCCTTTCAAAAATTCAAGTTTTAGTGTCTTTTTCTTTCTAAAATTTAGAAAAGAAAAAAAAGAAAAAATGGTCATTCTTTTTTCTTGCATTTCCAAATTCAAAATTCAATCATCTTAGGATTAGGACTTGCATTATCATTTTAAATTTAGGGGTGAATTCTAGTTATTCTTGTATTCATTAAAAAAAAATCAATTTTTTTGGGTTAAAATTAACTTGCATACATTGCTTGCTTAATTATTTCACCTAGATTAATTAAAGGTAAAGAAAATTGATCATAAAACTATAAATGTTACACAAGAAAAACCACATTCATAATTAAAAATCAAAACACACTTGAGATAAGGATCGACTAGTATTTCATTACCTAGTAGTTCACCTTACCCTTTCCTAGTTATCATTCTTAGATTTAATCACCGAGGGGATAATCAACTCAGCTCTCTAGTTGAGTATAAACTCTAGATAAATGGTATTAAGGATAAGAAGTTGCACTGGCTATAGGATTATGAAGTTATGGGTTTGATCACTAATCATCAATACATGTAGCTGATCCAATACATACTTCCTTTTGAGCACCTAAACGTAACCCAAAACTAAACATAGATTTCTTTTTAGGACCTATTCAATCAAAATTCTTCTTCACACTTTTTAAAGGCATAAGCCAAAAGAGAGATTAAAATTAATCCTAAGACTTAGTGCACTCTTAGTAATTCATTATTTGCCTTGAATATTTTTTTTATTGCTCTTTGTTTTGAGGTGTGAGAACATATCATTCCTTTCCCATTTTCTTGTATGGTTCTTACTTGCCAACAACAAAGGGACCTTAAGGAACAAAAATCACCACCAAGACAAATGACCTCTTCCACCTCATCACCTATGGAACACATTTCCAAACTTTAAAACTCCACGGACTCTGTAAGAAGTCCTATTCAGATAGTCTTAGGAGATGTAGATTTTGTCTCTTTCTTAAACAATCATGAAACCTTACAATATTACCTTAGAACTGCACCTCACCAAACCCTAGTTTCAAACCCACCTATAGATATACCTTATGGAATTCCTCTCTACCTCATGGGGGGTACCTCCACTAACATGGGTACTACTCAACCTTTAGTTACCCAAGCCCTATCATCGACCAATAATCCCCTTGAGGCTAACACTCAAAATCAACCAATCCAAACTACCACTACCCTTATACCACCTAAAAACCACTCCTCCATAATAGGAGTGCTTACCTATATCAATACCCATATCCATATATTTACCTCCAACTGATAAAACACTACTCCACTTCAAAGCCTTATGGTGTCCATACCCTTCATGTTACCACCAATTAGTACAAAGGTCACTAACCTTCCATTGGCCATTAACCCAACTACCACTTTTACCCAATACGTGACCTTTAGTTTTATCCATAATCCATAATAGAACATCCACACTACCCAACCACCCAACCCTACCAAACCATTGGCATCTACATACCAATATATGGCAAACTCTCAACCTTACACCCACTATCAACATGTTTCTCAACCACCACCACAATATGCATCTTACAACCTCTTAGGTACTTAACCCCAAATAGACTTCATGAATATGATCATGGACAAGATGACTACCCTTGAATAATCCATCTCCAAATCCCATAACGTCTTATCTTATAAAAAAAGTTATAATGAGTTTATTCACCCTTCAGTCCCTATCAGGCCTTATCTAGCCCAGTGGGAACTTCCAAAATTCACCAAGTTTAATAGTGAGGAAGACCCTAAAAAACATTTAAGAGTGTTTAGGAATTAATTCTATTTGATTTCCCATGATGATGCTCTTATCCTATGTACCTTTCCTATGTCATTATCTAGACCAAAATTAGACTGGTATAGTGCTATACCCAAACATTCCATCTTCTCCTTCAATCAACTAGCCCAAAAATTATTGGATCACTTTTTGATCAAGATATCCAAGAAATTTTTCATCACCAACCTCTAATCCATCTGAAAATTCAAGTATGAGTCCATTGTCAATTTTGTGGCTCATTAGAGGAACCTAATTAGCCAACTTTCCTTTCCGTTGCCTTAACTTGAACTTATAGAGATCTTTACTCAAGCATGTGCCAAACATATCTCGTCCAAATTACATGTCCAAATATTCCAAAACTTTTATGAGGAATTTACCATGGCTCATAAACTAGAGAATCGAGCCATTGACAAAAGAAATCTTAAACTCAAAAACAAGAACTCAACCTAGAAAACCAAAGAGGCTTCTTCCTCTAAGTCGAGCAACTAGCCCAATACCAACACCAAGAACAAAGGAACCACAAATGATATTATACTCAAAGCTATACCTCTACCATCTACCAACCATAAAAACTTGAGGAATCAAACCTCTAACTCCTCTAATTCTTCAAACCAAAACCCAAGGAACCAAACTTGGAGTAAATAGAAGCAATTAAATCAACTTGGGGAACCCTATTCTTCTATTTTGGAAAAGTTATTAAAAATCTAATATCATCCAACTTCCACCAATTAAACCACCCCAATAGTTTGATGCTTATTATCCTATATTGGGTTGGTGTAATGAAAATGACCATTATGCCTTTCATCGAGTCATAGGACATGATATCAATAGGTGAAATACCTTTAAATACCTTGTCTAATCCTCATTGACAAGGGTGAGCTTAAATTATACAACCCAATGCACCACCCAACCAAGCCCTTGACATATTTAGGAAAACTTTTCCAAACCATGCTCCCACTAAAAATGAGAGTAACAACATTGAATGCTCCCTTGAAACCCATACCATTAACATGGTTTTTTACACACTCAACCCATCTACCAATCCCCCTCTACTTGTTGAAATATTATAGTTACCTCCTACCCTTTTGGACATCCAAATAGAGGAATTAACCACATCCACACCTTCAATAAAGGTTAAAAAACCTATCTCCCCTATTATAGAACCATCCATTCCATATTTGGAAACTATCTTACAAGAAAAGATAACATTACCCACCAAACCCCTAATTTCAGAACCTTCCATCAAAAATCAAGATAAAGGTAAGGGAACCAAACTAGAACCTCTAACCCCTTCTTTGGCAGACCAACCTAGCCCTTATAAACAACTAAAAACTTCCACTTAACCAACTAACACCTCCTTTAAATTAATTTAACCTCAAACACCTAAACCCAACAAGACAATTAAAGTAACCAAACCCCCTCCAAAACCAACAACTAAAACAACAAAAGAGGTAAAACTACCCAAAGAACCAAAGCTTTTAATTTTATATCTCTCAACCTTACCTCCATTTTAGGTCCTCATCCCTCTACCTTGAGCATGAATCCCAATATTTTTACCAAAACCCCACCACCTCTATTGATTACATATTCACACTCAATTTCTAACATACCTCTTTTTACCGCACAAATGATACCTAAGTTTCCTACCTTTCCATCCTCCACCTCTAGCTCATTGACTATCTTACCTAAACCAAAACCATCAACAAAGTGTACCACCTTACCTAAGACACCTATCACCAAACCTACTTCCAAACAAACTTTTACCTCAACATCCATAATAAAAATTGCTAAACCTTTACCACCCTTAACTGAGTCTTACCTAACCATTTTTCAATGGTTATTATAAACCTCTTCCTTAATATTATCACCCATCAATCCCTTTAACACTTCACATCCCAAACCATCATGGTTTAATAATAATTTGATTTATTTATACCATAGGACACTTGGCCATGATATGAAGAATTGCAAAGCTCTCCAAACTCTCATCCACCATCTTTATGATGAGGATGATATATTAATAGATGAACCTCCTATGTCACCGATACCAACCCAAATAATAGCCATACCTACCCAATGCTTACCCACTTCTCCACTCTCACCTAAGAATTAAGATGAGTCTAACCACTCTAGTACCTCACCCTCTCCTTCTATCCATACTATCAATGTGGTCACTAGATCACAATAAAAAAAAAGGGAATGTTAAGGTGTCCATTCCTTGGAATTACCCCTCTTCAAACTCCTAAGAAAACCATACCCAACCATCTCCATCTTTAAATAAATACAAAGTATCTATCTTAGGTGCCCCCCAATCTAAACCTTTTTTCCCAAACCCATATGCAATATCTATCCAAAAATATATCCTTATGTAACTTCACCAGAACTCAACAAAAATGAGCTTATATGATTTGATTTATACTTCTCCCCATCACTGTTGAAGCACTCATTAAGTCCTTGCAATCCATTGAGGTCCAACCTAATGACCCTCAACCTCTAGCTTCATTTATTGGTGCCCTCCAAACTTCCAACCTTATCACCTTTAAGAATTCATAAATGCCTTCTAACCACCCTGAAGACCTAGATCCCACACTCTTTATTACCACTTACATCAATCAAACTCATGTCAAAAGGGTGATGATTGATGGGGGAGCTAGCATTAAAATCATATCCTCATATTCCTATGACCAACTTAACTTACTAGACAATATCATGTCAAAATCCATAGTGGTCCTCTGATCCTTTAATGACACTATGGCCACTACCTTGAGAACCATCATCATTCATATTCATGTAGGACCCCACACACTCCTTGAACTCTTTTATGTGGTGGAATGAAAATTCCAATACAACATCTTATTAAGAGAACCTTAGATTCAGTCCATGAAATGTGTTCCCTCTACCTTCCATTAATGTATTAAGTTTGAGCATGAGGGCCAGGTCATCAATATCCAAGCATACATAAATCCTTTCACAACATGTAACATGACCTATCACCCTAATGATGTCCTCATACACCCATCTGATGCACCTTAAATATTTATACCCTAACTAATAACCATTGATGAAACATTAACTAGATCATCCATCCCTTCTTCATAGATCCCCATAGAGGATCCCGTGGGATCTATATTCTAACAATTCTCATTAGGGGAGTATCACTTTCTAGTGTTGGATGCTTTCCCTACTCCTCAAGAATATGGGAACCTCAAACATGACCATTCTTATGACCCTAACATTGGAACCATAATCCATTTTGGTCCCCAAAACCATCAAATGAATTTCATCTATGGGGGACTTTATTGGCCACTTTTTTCTCCCACCACTACCTCCTCCATCTGACCATTCACCTTTGACTTTTACTACCTTGAAAAACCAACATTCTCTAAAATATACCTTCATAGGTGTGCCTAGAATGGATTTGTTTTGGGATGATATGAACAAGGACCTCATGATTTACCTTTGATCAAAACCCAAAAACTTCATAAGTCATTTGGCCTTGGGTTTGTACCACCTGAAGAACCCACCAATTCACCCAAACCTATTAACACCATCAAGGAAATAATCCCCTCCTCACCAACCCAACCTATTTAAAAATTTGAGTATTTTGATATCATTCCTCCTAACTTTTTTCTTATCAAAACTATTAGTTTAAGCCCCTTGACTATCAAAAGGATGGTTAAATTCAAACCCTTCATCTCATCCATCCTGAAATGATAGAGAAAGATTCTCCTACCATAAATACCATCCAACATCAAGATGGTGATTCTATTCTCACCTACCTTAATACCCCAGATTACTTAATCCATATATCCCTTCTTCTTTAATCCTTAACCATATTGAATGAATCCACCACGATTATCAAATTGGGTACTAAGGACAACCCCGATGTTGTCAAACTAAGCCAATCACTGAATGTTGAAGAACTTTGAGACTTTTCCTCTTTCCTCCAAGACCATAGCATAACATTCATTTGGTATTACAATGATATGATTGAGATTTACCCCACTATTTCCACCCATTACATAGTCACTCATCATGATGCCAAACCTATTAAATATAAAATTTGATGCATGCATCCTCGCATAGCCCTTCTCATCAAAGAACAACTTCATTATCTCCTATATATAAACTTAATTCAACCCATTGATTACCCTAAATGGGTCTTAAACATCATACTTGTCACCAAAGACACTATGGGTCTATGAATTTATGTGGAATTTCATGACCTTAACCTCACCTACCACAAGGATTACTTTCCTTTACCTAGTATTGAATAGTTATTGATCTTACAGTTGACCATGAGATGTTATCTCTCATGGATGGATTTTTGGGTTACAATAAGATCTTGATTTCTCCTAAAGATAAGCATAAAACCACATTTACCACCCTCTAGGGAAATTATTACTACAAAGTCATGCCCTTTGCGTTAAAGAACACTAGTGTAACCTACCAATGAGGCATGACTATTTCAATTTATTTCCTTCATTTCTTAGTTTTAAAAGTAGATAAAATAAAGTGAATATGAGGGTATGTGGATGAATACATAGTATAATTCACACATTTATCCAAAAAATTATGGGAATTCCTCTTTGGATAGGAAGGATAACATGTAAATCACAAGAATAATAGAAGGGGATTTGTTAGATGGTGGGTTGAGTGGATTTCTTAGGGTATACTAGATCCAAGAAGCACAAGGTTTTGTAGGAGGTTGTAAATCCACTTTTAAGATAATTAAGTCAAAATTGATATAATAAACATACTTAAATTCAAATGTTGAGAAATTAAATATGAAAGAAATTAAATAATGTACCTATTTGATATAAGATATGGCATGGTAGGTCAATACCATGCACAAGTAGGTCACGGACAGGTCCAGAGGGTCTGAGTAAGGTCTGAAAATAGGTCAAGAAGAGAAATAGGAGTTTAGTTGGGTGAAAGGGGGAGAAAATAATAATCTATTATTTTATCTAATAGTGATCATCAATGTTTTAGGTGACTAGTGATAGCTGGGCATGACTAGTGATGGTTGTTGTGATTGATGATAATTACAGTAACAAGTGACAATTGCCTATGGAAAATTAAAATGTAGCTAAAGATGAAGTAATTAAGGGGTGGAAGATGAGATATGGATACTATGGGTAAGTAAGGGTGTGTCTATCCACTATTTAAGATATAAAAATTAAATAACATAATAAGGTACTAAAATTAGTAGATGATATGTATATAAAGCAATGTGAATGATAGTTGAGAACTAGAAGAAAGTTGGGAAACCTAACAATAATTAAACCTTGAAAGGTCACATAGATATAGTTTTTGGATATTAAATACCTACATAAAGAAAAAAAGAAATCTTGGATGTAAATTTTATATCCACATCTTTTCTAAGACCCTTGTATTTATAGCACAAAACTGCTAAGGAGAGAGAGTTGTTAAGTTGGGTTAGGATAAAGATGCCATTTTGGGGGAAAGAAAACTATGAGGTGTGCATGGGAGAGTCTATATTTTTCCCTTAAAATTTAACCCATATATGGATTTGATTTTAGTTTTTTAGGAGTGAAGACCTAACTGTTAATGGTTAAGGGTAACCATCGATGATTAGTCAACCATCGATGGTCGACCCCTACATGTAAAAGGGTTAAAATGGGTTAAAGGAGGGGATGTATTAAATAGTATCTAGGTGTGTAGAAAATTTGTTTTAAGGATGATTTAACTAGGTAAATAGTCACATAAGAGTTGATAATAGGTCTAAGGTGATGTGACATCAAAAACTAGTCAAGGAGATGTTTTTAAGTGTTTATATTTTCCCCTTTTGTTGTGTGGCTTTTAGGTTAATAAGCCATAGAATAAAAATGAGTTGTTGATTGGTCAAGGTCTAGTTACCTCAAGTATGGGAGGAGGGTATTCCCCCTAAAACTAGGATCCAATGAGGTGAAGGCTAAATTAGATCAGGGTTTGAAAAATGGTATAATTAAGGTCATGCGGTTGGGAATTGGAAATGCAAGTTCATGCATAAAAGGCAATTAACTATGATAGTCATGATCACACAAAGAAAAAGATTGCCATGTTGGTAAAAATGAGGTCAGGGCCTAAATTTAGTGATAAGGTAACCTATCTCCAATGTTGGTCATAGATGAGTGGGTCACACTTGTCACGTGTCTTAGAAAATAGTGGTGTTTACTCAGGTATCCATGGTAGAAAATGCTGTTGATAAAAACTTAATGGGTTAGGTCATGCATGAGGTGGTGTGTAATAAAAAAGGTCTTCATGTAAAAATTGGTCAAGGTGGTTATCATGACTAAAACAAGGTTGTTTTAAGGTGCATGAATCTGGTACCATCATTAATGTAGGTGAAGGTAAATGGGTCAAGTGATTGGGTAGGTAGAGGGTGGCCAAGTTGACTCTTAATGTGATAGGTAAGAGAAAATTGCCTATGTAGTCCATTGGATAGTGGATACAACATGGAATTTAGGCCTAATGTAGTTTTTTGGTTATGGGGGAAAAGGTCACTCCCTAATAAATCAATAGGGGATAAAGAAAGGGTTGACCCATGTGGATGTGGTGCTAGGATGTAGTTTAGGTAAAGAAAGAAGAGAAAAGTGGGGGAAATGAGGGAACCCTAACCAGTGATAGGGCTAATTGAGGATGGTTGGGGTTAAACATCAATGGTTTTCCAACCATTGATGGTTGGGGTAAAAACCCTAAAAACATGATAAAAATTCAAAAAGACAAATGTTTTTCCTCATATACAACTTGACATTTGGCAATTTATGTTAACTGAGTGAATAAGATGAAATTTTTTTGTGAGTGGGTGGCAAGGTGGTGAGTTGTCTTAGAGGATTATGGTGTATGAAAGTGACATTAGGGTCAAGATAGATGTAGGAGGTGCTGGTGGACAAGTGGTTGGGCACAGGTTAAAGTGGTTCCACTAGTACTAAAATGAGGTAGGGGGTATCTTAAATTTGGTATAAATTTCAATAGTTGAATTTAAATGGTAAAAATAGAAAAATAGGTTAAACTATTTAACTATAGAAAAATTAGGGATGTGTTTAATTGTGGGGCTAGGGTTTTGGCTATTTTTATTGTGTGTGTATAAGATGGTGTGTTTGGGTAGATAATTTAGTTGTAGAGAGGTAACTAGACATACGTAAGGGTGTTAAGGAGCAGTTTTAGGTGTTAGAAGGGGGTTTAGGGTTTTAGAAAGAGGCTAAGAGGTTGAGGCTCATTGAATATGGTCAATTAATAGTGACCATCAATGGTTGGAGATAACAAATGATGGTCAATCTTAGGGGAAAATAACCCCAAAGGAACCATCGATGGTTGGGGAGATCTGTCGATGATTGATGAGGTAGGGGGTGAGTTGGGTTGGGATAAGAAGTGCGATGGGATGGATTAAAGGTGGGTTGATGGGATTTAGGTTAGATATGGGTGGGGTGGAGTTGGGTTAGGGTAGGAGTTTCGTTGGTTGGGTTGGGTTAGGAGTTTTAGGGAAATGTGTGTTTACATAAGATAGAAAGGGTGGAGGTTTCATTATTAATAGGGGTATAAAGACACAATTAATGTGCAAATATCAAGTTGATAGATGAACCCATATTCAGTATAGAAGTGGGTTGGATAATAATTTAGGTAGACATATAGGAAGTGTGAGAGATAGGTTGAATACCTAATTTTTGATATGCTTATTATTTTAGGTGCAGGATCCGATCTAGCTATGGGATTGAGTTCTCAAGATTTTTGTAGAGGTGAGGGATGTCATGTCTATAAAGGAATGGATACACATGGAGGTAGTGTGTTTTGGAGTGATGTGCCACTACCAGTGCTTTCTTAGAGATGTTGTGATGATAGTCACCCTCATCAAGAGATGGGACCTGGTGACTAACACTTTTTGGTTATCGATATGGGATATGAGCATCCTTTTAGAGGATGTACATAAGATTACATGTCTACTCATCTATAAAGATATTATCTACCATACATGGGGGAATGAGATAGATGAGTGTATAGAGATCCTATATAGAGATGATAGAGTTGATGCATAGTTTCACTTAGGAAGCTTTATCATTAGGCCTCTATATCAGAGGGTTATTAGAGATAGGCATTTTTTAACAATGTTATAGTTAGCGATTACTTGTTATGCACTCCTAGATTATATGGGAGGGAGATTTCCTAGTGTGTTGTTAGGGGTATTGGTGGAGCTAGTCCTAGGTGGCACTATTTTTTAGATGGGCACAAGTTCTACTAGTGTAGATATATAGAGAGTTATAGGGATTTAGGGCACACAGGCATTATGTCATCAACATGGGATTCATTCTTCACTATTGGGCCTATGAGCATATATGAGTAATGAGACCCTTTGGCCGTTTGATAAAGGGATACCAACTAATGGATTATGTAGTCATATTTTATTTATGGAGGAGAGATGGAGCCATGATAGGTGTAGGTGGTGGTTCTAGGGATATTGATTGGTTTAGAGGAGCCTTGAAGGGCTTAAGCATTGGTGACATAGTCTGGAGGCCATATTGGAGTTAGTAAATATGGGTTAGGTATAGGTACCACACCCTATCCTTATAGATCTAAATATGGGTCTATAGGAGGTGAGATAGGGAGATAGAGAACTTCCCCTTTGAGTGAGTGTGGCATCAGTTTGGGATGGTGTAGAGTATCCCTCAAGATTTTGTGTGATACAAGAGGGAATATGTAGAGTTATTTCTTATAGGGCCATTGCCATTGGAGGATAAATTGGATTATGCAAAGTTTCCCCTTAGAGATGGAGATAATTTAGGGTGTACAATTGACTATATTACCTAATTTTAGCGGAGGTACATAGCCATTGATTTTGGTGTCAGAGATGGGGGTCAATAGTCAATGGATGTTGACCTAGAATAGGTATTAGCATAGGGGAATGCATAGGAAATAGTAGCATTAGTAGCAACACATCCCAAAATTACTATGTTATAAGGGAAAATTGCCACTCTTCATGGATAGATTTCCACTCTTCAGGGTTAGCTAAGAGGAGTGACAATATAGAGAGATCAAGCCTAGGCATAAGTCACCATATTGTAGGTTTAGTTAGACATTTTATAAGGGTAGGTGATTACTATGACATGAGAGTGAGACCAAGTGAGAGTCCCACTTGGTTTGGTGACATAGGAGAGAGACTCTCTACAATAGATAGTTGGGGTAGTGGTGGCACCACCAAGTTTTATGACATAGGCCAAGTATCTAGTGGCCATATAGGAGTTATGATATTATGAGGGCATTTTTTTAGCATAGTGTCCTAATGAGTTGATGTGGGGAGAGTATTAGATGGGTTTGGCAGGTGGTGTAATGATTATGACACTAAGTCAGTGGGTGATGGTAATGGATAGATAGGGAGGTACTCCAAGGGGAATACTAACAAATGTTGGTGCTAGTGGTTTTGATTTAGGTGCTCCAAGTTCATGAGCAGAGATCTTATGTGATATATTTTGATATTTTGACATCAGCTTACATGTTAAGATGTGAGATGTATTTATGAGTGAGAAATATGTACATTTGTTGACACCTATTGATGTATATATAAATATAGATGTTTTAGATGAGTGAGATTATTTTATGTTTGTTCATGAATGCTTATGTATGAGACTTATTATTTGATAGTTATCTTGCATAGTATAAGCATGTGATTTTAATTGATGTTATGATGCTCATAGGATGGAAATCATTGATGTTGTGATATGATTATGATAATGATGTGTTTATGATGATGCTATAATGTAATTAATGTTGTTAATATTATAAGGTCATTGATTATGATGTTAATGGTATGGATTTATGATTATTTTATAATGTTATAATCTTATTGATTATGATGTTACTATTTTAAATATGATAAGAATTTTGATGAAGATGTTTATTATGTTAGTGATGATCATGTTATGTTATGCTAATGTTGTTGGCTATGTCATTTGTGAATGATGTTAATTTTGAGTTGAATGATGAGGAAAATTATAATATAATGTTAATGTTAGGATGATTGTATGTATTATTTTTTGTGAATGGATATGATGATATAAAATGATATTTTGAAGGGAAAAGGAAACATTCATGTTCACTTGTTTTAGATAAAAAAGGAAACATGGTGCCTTTTGCTAGCAACAACCTAAAAATAAAAATCCATAGATTGATTAACTTAGTAAACACAAACCAATCAAATGTTTTATAAGAGTGTGATTTATTAAGAAAACATGCATCTTGACCACTTCATGCTAAGTAATCTCATAGTCCCTTAGGTGTGATTATGATGTAGATGATAGGTAAGGGTGTAAATGGTGGAGTGGAGTTTATTATCTTTTCCATAGGTGACCAAAGAACTTTAGTAGAAAATTCCATGCCTTTTATATGTTTGATTATAATGGGTAGACTGATCAATATGGCAAGTCTACAAATGGAAAATATAAGAGTTTATTGTAGCTTAATTAAGATAAATATGTAGACTGATCGATATGCAAATCTACAAATGGAAAACATAAGAGTTGATTACAACTTAATTGAGGTAAATAGGTCGACTGATCAATATGAGAAGTCTACAAATGGAAAATAAAAAAGTTGATTGTGTCTTACTTATTGATTTTTCTTATCATTATCGATTTAAAGTTATTGAAGTTGATCAATATGAGAAGCTTATAATGAATATTATTTAGCCATATTTCAAGGGAATGGTCTAAGATTTTCTTATGCATAGCTATCCTTCATGGGAGTAGTCTATTTTTAAGTAACTTTTGATTTTATGTGGAAACTATTCTTTAAGGGCGTAGTCTACCATTTATTTGGATATATGGATATGTTTTAAATTGAAATTAGACATGGAAAAGTCTAGTTAGGTTTGAAAGGTCTACCCACGTAGAAGCAAGACTTAGGCATAGAAGGTTCATTAGAGGAAGGGGTTTTGAGAAACAAATAACCATGGGATTATATCTATTAAAAGATGAAAATTATCCTTAAGAAACATAATATGGGTCGAGATAGGGTACCCATACTTAAGATTGGGCTATGACTGTGATGGAGGAATCACATGGTTTTATATAATCAATTGATCCCAAAAGGGATAGAAAGGGAATGAGGTGGAAGAAGGTTAATGATCTAATGGGATGAGCTTAAGTTATACAAAAAATTGGGTTTGATCTTTATTTTAACAATGAAAGAGATACAAATATGAAGCATTAATGGGTTCAACTTTTGGTTTGCCTTTAATATAGGACAAGTGATAAGTACCTTATCCATACTTATGGGTTATAATGTAAGGTCCTAAATAGTTAAAAGCAAACTTTACCTTTTTGGTCTTCTCTATGTTAGTGACGTAGATGTCCAATTTTTAACTCTCACTCTTTCAAATTCTTATTGTAAGAATGGGTAATATGCTCTTGATAGACACAAAGATGGTTAAGGGTAGCAAGTTGATGTTCATTTAGAAACTCAAGGCAAGTGAGGTATTCTTGATGATAATACTATTTATAAATGATATCATGTAAAAAAATATAAAGAGAGGGAATCTATACTTTGAGAGATAAGACATCCTTTGCACCAAAGACTAGGGAAAAAGGTGTAGCTCTTATCATGGTGTGAATACTAGTCCAATAGGCCCATAAAATAAATGGGATGTGTATGTGCCAATCCTATCCTGAGGAATTTACAACCTTGGTTAGCATTTTAATGATATTTTTTTAGAGGATTCTACCTATCCATTTCTTTGTGGATGATAAGGTGAGGAATGGCTGAGCTTGATGCCAAAAGCATCACAGAGAGCTTGAACTTTATTATTTTGAAGGATTTTCAGTTATCAATGATGATTTTGTGAGGGAGACCAAAATGATAAATGATGTGGTGATTGATGAAATTGATGATTTATTTAGCTTTGATCAAGATAAGGGAGATGGATTCCACCCATTTGGTAAAATATTTGGTAGCATTGATAATAAATTAATGTCATTGTGAAGAATATAGATTGATCTCTATGATAAGATCAAGACCCCATTATGAGAAGGTCCAATATTTAGTTGATATTTGAAGACCATGAGGAGGTGAATGATGAAGGTTAGCATGTTATTGACATTTAACATATTTCTTGACATAGTCACAATAATCTTGATTGAAAATGGCTAGTAGTAGCCAAGGCATAGGATTCTTTTAGTGACAGTGAGGTCACTATAATATCCCCCACAGAGCCCATCATGGGCTTCTTTAATGACATGAGAAGCCTTATGGATATGAAGGAAATGAAGGAGGAGATCATCAAAGCCTTGTTTATAAAGACTTCCCCCTAGTATGACATAGTGAGAGGTACCTTGTATGAAAGCTTTATGAGCATTTCTTGAAAGGTCAGGTGGGATAATGTCAAATTTAAGGTAATTGAAAGTTTTGTCATACCATATATCTAAAGGGGATGCCTCTACACTATAGATGGTAGGAAGGTCTAAACTGATATATGAAGGCTTGATGAAGTGGTCGATGGTGACCAATAATTTGGAATCAATAGGTTAAGAGGGGATTTGAGATGTAATGGAGGTCATTATGTCTACAAATTTACTAGTATATCAAGGTACAATTGGATCCAATAATGCTCAAAATATGTTGATAAATAGTCATTGAGAATATTTTACCTTTTCAAAACATCATTTTTATATTGATAAGAACCATTGACCTAGTTGATTACAAGTTGGTAATCACTAAAGATAGAAATGCTTTTGATTTTAAAGGTGAGAGTGGTTTGAAGATTGATGACCAAAGCCTTGTATTATACCACATTATTGGTGCATTCAAAATCAAGTTTTAAAGAAAGGGGAAAAGGTTCCCCATTAAGGGGAATGAATATTATGCTGACACCCCCACCATTTTGACATTTAGAGCTATCAAAATACATAGTCATTTGATAGGTGGGTTCTTTTGAAGAAAGAGTGGCTTTAGACTCATTTGAAAAGGCAAGAGGGGGAGTTTGATTATCAGGAAGAGGAGCTTCAGATAGTTGGTCTAAAATTTCTTGTCCCCTAATGGATTTTTGTGGAAGAAACTCGAGGTCTAACTCAGTTAAAAGCATGAGCCACTTACCCATACATTGGTTAAGATATGGCTTAGAGTGCATGTACTTTAGGGGGTCAGTGTTAGTAATGATTTATGTTTTGTGGTTAAGAAGATAATGATGAAGTTTAGAGGCTATGAAAACTAAGGAAAAATAAAGTTTTTTAGAATGGGTGTATCACATTTCATATTCAATGAGGTTACAAATGATGTAATAAATGGTTTGCTCCTTATTTTGGTCATCATGATGAGTGAGCATGGCTCCCAAGGAATAATTTGTGGTAGATATGTATAATTAAAAGGGTTAATCCTCCTTTAGGGGAATAAGGATGGTGGAGAGAGAAGATACTCTTTGATTTAATTAAAGGATTGTTGACATTATTTGGTCCTTTTAAAAGAGGCATCTATCTTGAGGAGGTGGTGAAAAGGTTGAAAATGATCAGATAGCTGAGAGATAAAGTAATGGATTGATATAAGTTTTCCTTGTAGGCTATGAATTTATTATAGATTAGTAGAAGGAGGCATTTACAAAATGACACATAATTTTGTGGGGTCTATTTATATTCCACTAAGGGAAATAATAAATCCCAAAAGTTTCCTGATAAAGCCCCAAAGATGAATTTTTTGGGTTAAGCCTAACATGATAATGGATAAGTCTTTCAAAGATGATAACAAGAATAACTAGGTGATTTTGACAGTGCTTGGATTTATTGAGAAAATCATCAATATAGTCCTCAACTATTTTATGAATGAGGTCATGAAAGATATAGATCATGTCCCACTAATAGGTTGCCCATACATTCTTTAGGCTAAAAGGCATGACACAATAGAAAAAATTTCCCCATGGGGTGATGAAGGATGTCTTATGTTGATCTTGAGGGGTGATCAAGATTTGGTTATCTCTTAAAAAACCATCGATAAGGGATAACATTTCTTGGCTAGTAGTGAGATCAACAAGTTGGTCTATGTTAGGTAGGGGGAAATAATCTTTGGGGAAAATGAGGTTAAGATCATGGAAATACACATGAAGTTAAAGTCCCCTAGTAGATTTGGTAATATGACTGATATTGGAGACCCATTATGGGTAGTCAATGTGTTGAATGAAGTTGATAGATAGAAGGCATTGAAGTTCTTCTTTGATGAGAAGAGCTATGTGAGGGTATATATGATGAAGCTTTTATTGAACTATCTTAACTTTGGGATGGGTTATGATGTTATGAAGAGTAATGGAAGGGTCAATTCTAAGCATATCTTGATAAGACCAAGTAAATGTTATGCTATGGTCACATAGAAAAGATTGATAGTCTCATTGTTCCTCAAGGGTTAAGGATTGACCAATCTTGATGATAAGAGGGTCCTCCTGAGTTCCCAAATTGACATATATGGTTGATTCATTTAGCATTATTTAGTTTTTAGGAGGGAGGGAATTCTAAAGATAAGAGTTCCCCAGACCCAAGTAGGTAAGAATATAATTATCATCTTGATGTTGGATGGTGTTGATAGTACATGAGTCATGTGTAATCATTTCAGGGTGGATGAGAGGAATAGTTTTGGTTTGGAATTCACATTGATAAGTGAGGGACCCAAACTAATAGTATTTATTAAAAAATTTTGGGTGGGATAATGTTGATGTCTTCAAATTAGGAAGATGGGTTTGGTGAGGGTATAGGTTCATCAAATTAGAAAAATCGGGTTGGTGAGGTTAGAGGTCATTCAAATTGGAAAAGTGGGGTTGGTGAGGGTAAAGGTTTGTCACTAGTGGTGAGAATTGGTTTTGGTGATGTGGGCTATTTCAGGGGAATGTTCCCCAAGCCAAAGAACTCATGAGGTTTTTGAGTTTTGATGATAGGAATTTTGTGAGGTCCTTATTCATAGAGGCCAAAACCAAACCCCTTTTAAGTACACTGATGAAGGTACATTTGGTTAAAGGTTGGGTTGTTAAGATAAGAAAAATTAGAAGTAAATGAATAGATGTATGACATGATGGTGGGAGTAAGGAGTGGTTTATCAAGTCCCCCATAGACAAAATATGTTCTATTTTTGGGAAGGCCAAAGGGGACAAGGTTCCCAAATTTGTATAGAGAAGGGAAAGTGTCCAAAGTTAAAATTTGATATTCCCCTAGCATGAGATGTTGAAATGTGGATTACAAGGGGTGTTCAATTAATATTTGAGATGAAGGGATGGTTGAACTAGTAGATGCTTCATCATTGTTGAAGATATAAGTGTTGGTCGGTTGGATTGATGTGGTAGTTTGGCTAGAGGTTGGTTGTGAAGAGAGTGAAGGTGGAATGAGAACATCATTGGGCTGATATGTTATATTATAAGAAGTAAAGGGCCTCAGATCATCTTTAATTATAATTATTTTTACTTCATGTTTAAACTTGACACATCGGTGAAGGGTATAAAGGATGTAGCCCATATTATAGATCCAAGGGTGACCGAGTAACACATTATATTGAAACTTTCCCTCTATGACATAAAACAATTCATGAATAGTTTGAGGCCCTAAATGGATGTGGAGAAATACTATTACTAGAGTGGTAGCCAAGGTATCATTGAATGATTAGAGAACTACCATGATTTTTGACATGGTTTTTTAGGTAGTTAAACTTGATCATAGGCATAAGAGGAAATGATATTGATACTCTCTCCCCCATCAATCATGACTCATTTAACATGTGTTTAATTAATGGATGTAGTAATGAAAAGAGGGGGATCAAGGTCTTCATTATGATATGGTAGAATTTTTTATTCTTGAAATGTGACCATGGAAATATGTTGGATGGCTCCAATCAAAGATGAAAGAGGTTAGGGGTCATCTGGCTAAACCTCTATAGAATGCAGTGCTTCGATTAAAGCTTGGTGGTGTTAGGGTGGGGTGATAATTAAGTCATAAAGACTTATTTTGATCGATGCTTGGTGAAGTTGTTTTAAAACCAAGCATTATATGAATGGAGATGCATTGGAATAAGAAGGAGCTCCTAAAATAGATAATTTTGAGTTGGATAGTTGTGAAGGTGAAGGTAAAGGTGTAGTTGTTTGGGTTTGGTTAGTTGGTTGAGGAGTTAAAGGGTAGGACCATGGAATGGTTGCCTTGGCCTTGCCTTTTTCATTTTATTAGGTGCATTTACCCTTATCATTTTTTTGGGTTTGAGACCAAGTCACCATATGAATGGTATGGATAAGGGGACTGGTTTCTTGATTTGGTTCCTCTGCTTCACTCTTTGGTAGGAATAGAGAAGTAGATGATTGGTAGGTATATTGGATAGGTGGTAAAAGGGGAAAGGGTCTTAATTAAGGTTCATCCAATAGATCATCTTCCTCCAAAAGGCCATGAATAATTATTTGGAGATTTTTATAGTTCTCCATATCATGTCCAAGGGTCCTATGGTAAAGACAAATCAAATTATCATTATACTAGGTTGGTTTTTGGTGAGTGTGGTCAAAAGGATTGATTGGTGGTAAGCTAATGGCAAAATCTTGCAATAGTATTTGTAAAATGGTTGTATAAGATTTTGATACAGACCTTGGTAGTGGTAGAGCTTGGACTTTGGGTGTAGGGATCCTATGGGGATTTTTTTTGATGGGAGGTGTGGTTAGTGGAGTTAGTTTAGTTGGTGGTTTAGGAAGAATTTGATTAGTTAAAATTTGTTTAGAGATTGGAGGTCTAGATGATGAGGGTTTAATAGATGGGAAAGTGGATGGAGAAAGTTTGGTAAGGAATGATGATGAACTAGAGGATTAGGTTATTATAGGTGGAGAAAGGGGAGATGGTTTCTTAGAGGAAGAGTAGGTAATGGGAATGGTGGAAGGATGTGGTCCCAAAATAGAGGGTAAAGATGAAGAATTTGGTATGATCCTTCCTCGAGGTTGTGGTCTAAGCAATCTTGCCCTCTTAATGGAATGAATTAGATTCAGATTTGGTTGGGTTGATGTAGTTAAGTCCAATCTCAAAGGATGGTGAGCATGATTAGTCATGGGAAAGACCCCTAAGTTTTTTATTAGATTGATAAGAAAATCATGGGGTGACTTAAAAATTTAAGGTAGGGGTTATTGAGATAGTTCCTTGGTGACTTTAGGAAGGGTAGTTGGTGGAGTCATAAAAAGAAGCTTGAGAGTAGATGCAAGTGAAGTATAAGGTTTAGTTTTATTTTGATACGAGAGTCTAAGTAGATGCCAAAAGGTAGCTCTATCAAAGTCAGCTTGGGAGGTGAATTCCAAACTTTGAGCTAGCTGGGAAAAGGGTTTATAAATGGGTCTTGTTCCTTGATCATTAGTTTCAAATCACAAACCCTTTGGGGAAGAATAAGGAGCTATTTCATAGTTATTATTTTTAGTAAAAAGTTTTAAAGATGATGATTGGATTGATGAGAGTATTGTCTCTCTGAAAATAGTTTCCAAGGGATGTAAATATGGTTCTATAATAAGAGTGATAAGGGTAACGGTTTCAAGTGGAAGGGCATGTATAGTTTCTTCCTTGGTTTGATTATCCAAAGAAGTAGGTGAATATTATTATTTAATTGGAAGAGTGGGTAAAATGGTCGATGGAATGGTTATATCCTTAGGAATTTCTACCATATGAGGGGTAGATGGATGGTAGTTTCATCTACAGAAGAGTAAGGAATAGTTAATTCCTCCATTGGTTTTTTTGAAGGAATGGACGGTGGGTTGGTTTCCTCTATTTAGGTGATAGAGGTGATGAATTCTTTAGTAGTGGGCACATTACTAATGAAATTAATTACATGTGCCTCATGTGAATTAGAGGATTCATTTTGGCTTTCATGATGTTGGGGTGAAGGTGAATGATTCAGGAAAGATTTTCATAAAATATCAAAGGATTGGTTGAAAGGAGAAATTGGGTTGTCAAACATAAGATCCCCTTTATTAATTAGGTCTTGGACAATGCTTTTAAATGTATTGTATCTATTAGTATCATGTCCAATGACCTGATGATAATCATAATGATAATTATCATTGTACCACCTAGGAAGGGGATGAGAATTATCAAATTATTGAGGGGACTTGATGGGTGAAAGTTGGATTAGATGGACTTTTAGTAGTTTATCCAAAATCAATACATAAGATTCCCAAATTGGGGTAAATGGTTTTAAAGGAGCCTAATTTTGGGTATGGTTTTGGTGATTAGAAGAATTGTTGGTTCAAAGTGCTTGGTTGATGGTTGGAGGTGGTGAGGTTTTGAGAACAACTGAGTTGGTTGAGGATTTTGCTATAGAATTGGTTGGGTTCATGGTCTTGGTGGAGGATGATTCAATGGATTTGAAACTATAATTTCTATTTCAAAGCTTCAACTTCCCTTCATCAATAACATGGTTTTCTAATTTGTGTGGCATGGTGAATGCTTCATCAAAGGTCTTAAAGGTTTAGACTAGGAGAGTTGGAGAAATGTGTTTGGCACACCCTTGAGAGAATAATTTGATTAATTTGGGTTAGGGTAGTGGGAAGGCCCCTCCATCGAGCAATGGAATCAATAATGGATTCATCTTTAAATTATTTGATGGAGTATAAATTGGCAATGGAGACCTTTTTATATATGTTTACATAAAAGTTCTCTAAAAAGGTTTATGTTAATTGAGATAAAGAAAATATATAATGAGTGGAAAGGGTACTATACCAATCAAGGGTGGCCCTAGATAATGACATGGGAAAGGTTTGGAGGAGAAGGGAATCAACATAATTAATCAATAACAAGCATGATGGAACACTCTTAGGTGCTAATGAGGATCCTCCTTATCTTGGAATTTGGAAAATTTGGGAAATTCTCATTGAGAAGGGTAAGCATGAATGGGCATGAAGGGGTGGGTAGGCTCATTACAAATTTGGTTGTAAGATAAAATATTGGTTGAGACAAAGATGGATGACTCCAAACTAGTCATTTTATCCATTAGAATTTTGATTAGATCAGGTTGAGGTTGAGAATCCACATAATTAAGGGGAACATTATATTGAGTTTGGTGTACAACTATGTATGGATAGGTGGTAGATGGTACTAAAGAATCCACATATTGATAGGTGAGGGTAAGGGGTTACAATGGTGGCACATAAGACCTAATTGGTATAAAAGTTTGGGTGGAGGGTGTTATGACCCTTGTGGGTTAGGGATATACTGGTAATTTATCATAGGCACTTTTGAGAGAAGGATTTGGTTGGTATAGTTGAGGTAGGAGGAAGTTGGGAAGGTTAAGGTTTGGTAGTTACCCTAATGTTGATTGGGGGAAGGTTTAGAGGTATGGAGAGCACTAGGTTTTGAAGTGGAACTATGGCCAAGGGATTGGTTGTAATCAAAGAGAGGATATAATCTAGAGTGTAAGATAATGGCATGGTAGATGGGGCATAGGTGACTAATGGCAAGGTTGAACCCACATGGGGTGTGACAAGAGGTGTTTGGTTGGGAGGTTGAAGGTTGGTTTGAGTTTGGGTAGATGGGGTGTTGGAAGAGACCTAAGTCAATGGTTGGGTTGAAGGATTACCTACCATAAGTTGGGATGGCATGAAAATAGAAGGATTAGAAGATGGAATCAAAGTAGAGGGGGAACGATGAGGCAAGATTTTGAGTTAATGTTGTAAAGCAACTAGATTATTATCAAGAAAGGTAATAAAGTGTGGATATCCTTAAGATATTATTGGTATTCTAGAAGGAGAAGGTGGTGGAGGATAATGGTGAGGTGAATCATGAGTATATTTGTCAACATATGAGGTATAATCCATGGATGAATAAGAAGGAGGTGGTTGGTTGTTTTGATTTATCACTTGTTGTCTGGTTAAAACCATATTTGAAAACAAGAAATGTTATTATGACACTCACACCTCAAACAAAGAGCAAACCCAAAGAAATTTCAAAGTAATCAATACATATACTAAGAAGTGTGTTTTAACCTTAGTATTACTTGTAAATCACTTTTGGCTTATGCCTTAAAGAGCATGATAAGGGAGGTTGGCTTACAAAATGGGTACTAAAGATGAAGTCTATGGATGGTTTTAGGTTGTTTAGGTGCTTAGAGGAAGATCTATGTTGAACTTCATTACGTGGCTTGGTGTTGGGGCCTATCCCCTCACTTCACAATCTCATAGTGATAAGGGTGTCAGGGAATTAGCCAAGTTATACTAAGTCCAAAGTTTATACTCAACCAGAGAGCTGAGTTAGTTCTCCCCTTGGTGGTGAAATCTAAGTGCAATAGCCAGGATGGGGTAAGGTTGTTGTCAGGTGATGAAATCCCAGTCGGTCCTTGTCTCAAGTATTGTTTTGATGTGTAAATTATTTTGTGGTTCGGTCTTATGTGTGATAACAAGTGTAAATGCTATGATAAGATTACTTTATCTCCTAAGTTAATAGATGAACTAAAATCAATAAGCAATCAATGAATGCAAATGGTTAATTTTTAAGCCCCAAAATAAATGATTTTTTTATGAGAAAACAATTAAAGAAAAAAGGGAACTAGGTCCCATTAGGCATGCCAAAATGTTTCAATTTATTTCCTTCATTTCTTAGTTTTGAAACTAGATAAAAGAAGTGAAAATGAGGGTATGTGGATGAATACCTAGTATAATGCTAGATTTGATCCAAATTAATGTGGGAACTCCTCTTTGTCTAGGAAGGATAAACTAAAAATCACAAGAAAACTAGAAGGGGATTTATTATATGGTGGGTTGAGTGGATTACCTAACATATGCTAGATCTAAGAAGCACAAGGCTTTCTAGGGGGTTGTCAGTCCAATTTTAAGACAATTAAGTCAAAAATGATATAATAAACATACTTAAATTCAAATGATAAGAAAATAAATAATGTACTTGTTTGATAGAAGATATGGCATGGCAGGCTAATACCATGCACAAGTAGGTCATAGTCAGATCCAGAGGGTCTGAGCAGGGTCTGCAGATAGGTCAAGAAGATAAATAGGAGTTTGGTTGGTTGAAAGGGGGAGAAAATAAAAATATTTTATTTTATTTGATAGTGACCATCATTAGTCTAGGTGACTGATGATTGTTGGGCCTGACCAATGACGGTTAGGTAAGTAGTGATGGTTGTTATGACTAGTGATAATTTCAATAACTGGAGACAATTGCCTATAGAGAATTAAAAGGTAGTTAAAAATGAAGTAACTAAGGGGTAGAAGATGAGATATGGATACTTTGGGTAAGTAAGGGTGTGAAAATGCATTGGTCAAGATAGAAAAATAAAATGATATAAGAAATTACTAAAATAAGTAGATGATACTTGTATGATGCAATGTGAATGATAGTTTAGAACTAGAAGAAAGTTGGGTAGGATAATAGTAATTAAACCTTAAAAGTTCATGTAGATAGAGTTTTGGGATGTTAAATACCTTAACAAAGAAAAAAAGAGAGCCTATATGCAAATTTTAGATCCTCATCTCTTTTAAGAGCCTTGCATTTATAGCAAAAAACTTCTAAGTAAGGACAAAGAGAGTTGCTAAGTTGGGTAAGGATAAAGATGCCATTTTAGGGGAAAGAAAGCTATGAGGTGTGAATGGGAAAGTTTGTATTTTTCCCTTGGAAGCTCAGCCATAGTTGGATGTGATTTTATTTTTTCAAGAATGAGGACCTAATCATCAATGACTAAGGGTAACCATCAACAATTAGTCAACCATCAATGGTTGAACCCTACATGTAAAAGGATTAAAATGGGTCAAAGGAGGGGATGTTTTAAATGGTATCTAGGTGTGTATAAAAGGTGTTTAAAGGGTGAGTAAAATATTTAAATAATTAAATAAGACTTGAGAATAGGTCTAAGTTGATGTGACATTGAAAACTGGTCGAGGGGATGTTTCAAGTGTCTACCAGTGAGTTATGACCTACATATTCTATGACCTCATCTACACTATCATATAGGATTATTTTGATGATATCTTAGGAAAATATAAATCTCACCAAGATCATTTAAAATTTCTTGGCATTATCTTCTAATGCCTAATCCATTTCCTTGTCAGACTCAACCCCAAGAAATATGTTTTTGGGGTCCTTTCAAGAAAGCTTCTTGGATTTATTGTCTCTCTTTGAGGAATTGAAGTAGATCCTACCAAGGTCAAATAAATCTTGGAGATCACCCCTCCCACCAACCTTAATAAAATCCATAACCTATAAGGAAATATTTAATCCATTCACTATTTCATTTCCTATCTTTTAGACCGGTGTCAACCTTTCCATCACCTTCTGAAGAAGGATGCCTCTTTCAAATGAAATAGAGATTGTCAAAAAGCCATTAAATTTCTAAAATAATACCTTTTTTCACCACCTATCCTCATCCATCATAGGAATGGACCCATTTTCAACTATATATCTCTACCACTGACCATTCCCTAGGGGTAATGTTGGTTCATCGAGATGAACACAAAGAGCAAGCCAAATACTACATTAGCCACACACTTGTAGAATATGAGAATCAGTATACCTATACTAAGAAACTCTAATTATCCCTTAATTTTATGGCCAAAACTCTCTACTAATATCTTCTTAACCATAAAACCTATGTCATAAGCAACACCAACCCACTCAACTACATGCATTCCAAGCCATATGAAAACAAGCATATGGCTAAGTGGCTTATGATCTTAGTATAATTTGATCTTGAATTCCTTCAATAAAATTCAATTAAAAGGCAAGTAATTTCTAACCAATTGGCCAAAGCACCTTTGATAGTTCACTAACCACTTTCTCTTGAATTTCTAGATGAATCCATTGCTACTCTTTCCCAAGAGAACATAGCCTACCAAATGACTATGTTCTTCGATGGTTCAAAGTGCCAAAAAGGTGGGGGTGCTAGAGTTATTATCATTCCTCTTGATGGTGAACCCATTATTCTTTCCTTCAAACTTTAATTTAAATGAACCAATAATATGGTTGAATATGAAGCACTAATCATAGGTCTCTAAACCACTTTAGCCTTGAGAATTAAGACCATCAATGTCTTTGGTGATTCTCAGTTCATGGTCAACCATGTCAATGGCTCCTACCAATGTAAGAATGATGTATTACAAAGATAAAAAAAATTAGTTGAAAAACTCTTAGCATCATTCAAATGTTACTTGGTCCAATCTATTCCCTAATCTACCAATAAATTTTTGGATATAATGGCTTGCCTTACTTCCCAGATCCATTCTCAGATTTATAAATCCAAAATCTTTGTCACCATTCATAATTTTACCACACCCTCTTATAACCAATATTACCTCCCTACCATTTATAATTTGGAGGAATCCCCATTTGACATTTGGTATGACCAAACTTTTAACTACCTCAACCTAGGCATTGTTCCTTTAAACCTCTCTAGGAATGCTCAAAGAAAAATTGTTCAAAATACATCTCATTACACCATACTAGGGGGAATCCTTTACAAATATGGTTTTTATGGTCTCCTTCTTCATTGCCTACACATCCATAAAGCTTCCCATGCCATTAGGTAAACACATGATGGGATATATGGGAGACACTTTAACAGTCTAACAGTCATTAAACGTATCCTTTGCTTTGGCTACTATTATCCCACCCTCAACCAAGATTGTTGTGATTATGTAAAAAAGTGTGTTAAATGTCAAAAACATGCTAATTTACATTATGCACTAGCTAATGACCTCTAAGTATCTAGGTAATTTTGACCTTGTTTGCAATGGGGGCTTAATCTCATTGGGGAAATCAACCCCCATTCTTTGAAATGGTATAGCTCCATCATCACAACCACTAAATATTTCACCAAGTGGGTGGAAGATATTCCTCTTATCTTGACCAAAGTAAAGAAGATTATCAACTTTATCAACCATCATATCATCTTCCACTTCAATGTTCCTCATAATATCATCACTAATAATGGAAAATATTTCAAAAAAAAACAAGTCCAAGGTTTATGTGATGCATTTGGAATCAATTTAAGCTTTTCCTCAACTTGATATCCCCAACAAAATATATAGGTTGAAGCCACTAATAAAATATTTAAAAAAATACTAACCAAAGTCACTAGTGTCTTAAGTCAAGATTGGAACTTACACATCCCATTCTCTTTATGTGCCTATCACACTAGTATTCAAACCTCTATGGGTACTACCCCTTTCTCTCTAGTATTTAGAGCAAAGGTAGTCTTACCTCTTTAATTCATTCTATCTCTTCACATATCTTTACAAGATCTTATTTTTGAAGAAAATTATCTTCAAAATTGTTTAGCTTAGCTTGAGCTACTTGATGAGCATCATTTGACATCCCTCACCCACCTCCATATCTATCAATAACATATCAATCATGCTTATAACAAGCACCTAAAAGTGTAAGACTTCAATATCAGAGACCGCATCCTCAAGGAAAACAAACATGTGGCCAATAAGGAGAAAATTAAATGAGGTAAGTTTGCCTTAAATTGACTTAGACCTTACATCATTACCCATAATTATGGATCAAGAGCTTATCATTTGTCCTCTCTCAAAGGAAAACTATAACCTAAGACTCTCAATGCTTTGCATTTGCATCCATTTTTCTACTAAAGAAGGATCGAGTTCACTGATTTTGTCTAACTTAAGCTCATCCCTTGATTATGAGATTCTAACCTTCATCCATTTTCCTAATCTCCTTTGAGGACAATTTATTACAATATAGAACCATGTGATTAACTATCACAGTCATAACTTAATCCTAAATATGGGTACCATGACTCTTCTCATGGCATAGTTCTCATGGATATTTTTCATCTCTAACGAGATGGAACCACATGGTCATTGTCTCTCAAAACCACACCCCTTCATATATCATTAACCTTCTTATGCCAAAGTTTTTACCTCATAGTGGAAAGCCTCTTAACCTAATTAGACTTTTCCATGTCTAAAAAAATCACATCAATAAATAATTTAAATACCAAAATATTACTTAGGTCAATATCTTAAGCATTACAAACTACTGCCTTGAAGGACAACTACTCAAAAAAAAAAATTGCCAAATATAAGGTAGAATACTCCCTTGAAGGATAGCTATCAAGAGCATTAAACAAAGCCACTAAACTTAGACCACTCCCTTGAAGGATGGCTAAGTTAAATTTGTCAAAAATAGAGAAATTTATTGGAAGCTTCCCACATCAATCAGCTTCCCATATACATCAATAAAGCAAAAGACCCACTATCACAATCAAATAAAATTCTAAATAATCTTTAAATCCACAATTGGCTCTCAAATAACATAATAAGATAGAAGTGACAATCGGCTTTCACATGTAGACTTCCCACACTAATCAGTCTACATCGAAGATTTGACATGGACTTGTCTATTATCATTCTTAGGTCACCTATAGAAGGGGCAAATTTACCCACATAAGGCTACCATACATATTAACTTTATCCTTCACACCACCTATCACCCATCTTCCCTTTATACTATCTATAAATCAATGAATTTCAAGCTTCCTTGGCACACTATGATCAAGAAAATTGTTTTACCAACCAATGTATGCTAACACAAAGCATTTGAAAGGCTTATGTTCCTTAATTCAATCCAACATTGGGTTTTTTTAAATTTGTCCTTGTCAACAAATAGGCATTACACCTCATTTATTATTCTCTCCTTGTTGATTCATGTAGTTTTCATGTCTTTTCTACATATAATATGGTCATATAACCTACTTATGTGCCACCAATATCATCCATCCAAACCATAAACAAAATTAGAATAACATTAACATTAATTAACCCACCTTTTGGGGATACCTATCTCTATAACCCCGGCTTACCTTCGATGCACACACTTTCTTTGCAAGCCTTAAAAAAACTAGACCATGTGGTCCATCAAATGGGGGAAACCCATTATAACACCATTCTCCAACCCTAGTTGAAATACATTGGCCTAGTTTCCATGGAATATGTAAGCACTGCTTGACTTTTAAGGGTATTTTGGCCACTAACAACTAATAACCCTCCCCTTTTTCTTCTCATTAATTTCCATTGCTAACAATTCCCTCTTGCTTAGGGTTATTATATCAGGGAAGCTTTGGATTTTTCCTAGCATCCTTGTATTTTAACATCATCTAATACTTCCTATTTGTTTTTCTTCCAATTAATGGGATAACTACATTGGTCTGAGGTATTTTTGGACTATGTAGGTAGTGCTCAATTACTGAGGTTAGTTGGTCAAACTCTTTAATTTATCTACCCTTCTCACCTAATATCTTTTCCTCCACTTCTCTACCTATCTCCCCACCACCTCCCTCCCTTTAGCTTGTCAATCTCTTTTAACCACTTTTATAGCTTTTAAATATATTTTAACACAAGGATTGACAACCTTCCTCATTATCCCCTCTTATCTCCCATAAATCCACCACTTACTCTATTTCTCTGGCCTCCCCATCACCTTTCCTAGTGCATGTTTTAGAGATTGCTCCCTCACCCACTTTTCATGTTTTTTGTCCCTCTCTCCACTTATTATTAACCTTTCCCTTTATCCCCTTTGTCTTCTTTCACTGTCCTCATCATCTCCCCTTGCCCTTGGCTATTTTTTGTACCCTCTTTATCTCTCTCTTTTACTCACCAATTACACATCATCCTATTCCCCTGCACATTGAAGGATACTTTTACCTCTTTCTCTTCTTTGCTACCACCTTCTTACTACTCTTCCACTACTTCTAAACCAACTTCATTCCAATTCTTAGTTCTTAATTTCCTCTTTCCCATCTTTTCAATATTGAATGCTTTCTATTTCTTCTATCTCCTCTAGAATCCCATTTTTTTCTTACATGTGCCACCACTCTCTATCGATTTGCCACTCTTCCCACCTTTTCCATTTTTTTCCTCCACAACTAGCTTCTAACTAGGTCTTTATCCTTTGAGAAGCCTTCCATAATTTCCCTTTTCTTCTTATTAGTTCTAGCCATTTGCACTTTGCATTCCCCTTTTCCTCTTTCCATCTCAGTACTCACTTATCTTTTGCATTTGTGTGAGTGTTTATGCTTTATATCCCTTCTTAAATTCTTCCTTTTCCTTTCTTATCATCCCTAATATTCATCCCTTATTTTCATCTCATTCCCTTTCATTGTGTTCCCCTATTTATTCACCATCTTACCACTTTTCATCTTGTCAATCTCTTCTAATCACCCATCCATATTGTCAATCTCTTCTAACAAGCTGATTACAACATACCTTATCTCTTCAACTTCTTATCCACCCATACTTTACTTCTCATCATTTTTATTAATCCCTTTCCCATTTTCCATCCCATTCTCATCTCCATTACTACCCTCTAATTTTCTTCATTGTTCTTTTCCTTGCCTATCATCATCCATGCTTACTTGGTCACATATTCACCTGATTCTTCACTCTCCTATCATCCTTTTTATGTCCTCATTTCACTCCTTTTTCCTCTTGTTTATTTTTCTTATATTTATTTTCTTATTTTTCATTTTCATCACCGAACTATCTTCTCCTTGGTATTTTTTAGACTTATTTTCAAACCTTTCATGGCCTCCCATATTTATCATCCTACTCTTTACCCTTCATGATTGCTATACTTCTTTCCCCATGTTTTTCAATTCTCCAATCTATCAGTCTTTAGTGCATTCCTCAAACCCCCATCTTTTGCCTTTTAATTTTCTTCTCTTTTCTCTATTTCATTTCATTTTTTCACCTCCCTTGATGACATTCGTTCTCCTTCTAAATCTTTTTTTCCTCCTCCATATCTATGCCTAGCTCTTTCCATCCTTCTCCACCTTCATCTTTATTTATGACCTTGTTATTTTCTTTACCTACCTCTTCATCCATCTCCTAGTCCACCTTCACCTCATCCCTTGTTGGATAACCTTTATTTTCTCCCATTGTCACTCCAACTTCTCACTCACTAGAGTGTGATCACGAATCATATTGCTTATACATGCATATACATGTTTGTTTCCTCATATCCTCATTTCTCTTGCTTTAATGTAGGAAATATTTTCAGGTTCACTACTTTAAGGCATCCATTTTTTCCTTCAATACCTCCATCTATTAAGCATGGGTCCTCCTTTTATACCTCTCTAACCTCTCTAACTACTCCCTTCACCCTATCCATCACCCCTTCCCCTTCGAACCCTCTACACATTTTGAGTACTTGATAGAGTGTGATCAATACACCTTTTTAATCCTTTAAATAATTTTCATGTGATACATTAATAGGGCTTATGATCATTAAATCACTCCCACTTTGGGTCTATTTTTTGTCCTTGTCAAAGATGAAACATCATACACTCTTCTTATCTTAATGTGCTTGGTTGATATTTTCATTACAACATTTGTCTACTAATTATATTCTTCACTTTACCATTAGTGTTGATCATTGTCTTACCTCATCTTCTTTCCCTTAAGAAATATTAAAACAACCATAACCATAACTATAACATTCATGAGTATCAACATAACCCTAAGCATGATAACATTCAATCAACAACATCCAACACATTTTGTACATGTTTATAGTAAACTATGCAATATTTTATTTAAGGGTATGAGGAGTCACATGGATCATACAAAGTTATCAGACTATCCACACCTTACCTAAGGCCTCTACATACATTATTTTCCTACCTAAGCATTAGGATGATTATCTAGTGACTCTATATTTATGTTCAGCCATCCTTCTACTTGATTACTCCCTAAACTAACATCCATAACATTCCCTATATTAGTAGCTACTAAAGGGTGTACCTTTTTATCCTCTTTTCATTCATCCCCATAAGGTAGGAATCATATTCTATATTGGGTCTTCACCCTACTTGCCTATCATAGCCATTACATCTCTATGCTCCAATTATTTTTCCTACATAGGTACCACCTATTTTTGCCTCAACACACATCCCCTTAGATAATGAGGGTTCCCTCCATATAAAATATAAAGGGCATGTTCTCCAACCCTACACCTTTTGAAATGAAAATCTCACCTCCTTCGCTACTGAGGAGGTAAGAGTTCAAGCCATGGGTGCCTTTCATCTTGTTGTTTGTTTAACATCACTTCCATTATCACCATTACATGTTTTAGTATTCGATAGATACACACATTCACTATGTAGATTATTTTATGTCATGAGGGTTGTTGATTATCTCTATCATTTCTCCCATTATTCACCATCTTCAACCTCTGGTAGTTCTATGCTCCCTAAAAAACCTATAAAACCAAATGAATTCATGATAGGTATTCATTCTTACCATGATTATTTAAATAGACTACCCAACTATTATTCCTCACTAACATGATCATCCATTCTAGTGATGGGGAGGGTCCTATGATGTCATTGATTCCCTTAAACAATCTTCCCACTTGAAATGGTTATGTCTGCTTACCTGTTCATGTGGGCACATAACCCTTGATCCAACTAGTCATCTTGATATAGTCATTATGCATTGTCATGATGTATTTTTATTACCCTTATCATATGATCTACATCTAATGTCTCTACTTGCATTGTCATCTTGCTATCCTTATGGGCCTAGTGGTCATTTGCATCATTATCACCTTTAACTTGGTTGACATAAATTGGCTTCTGGACATGGGCTACTATAATGGTCACACCTTCACAACTATCATTATTTTTGGTGGTGGTAGATCCCAAATACTTGCCACTATAGAAGCTCCCCCATCTTATTCAACTAGATAACTAATATCCTAGACCATATAGCTCCCTACTAGTAGGGCATCTTTTAAGTGGAACCCAAAGTCATTGGATCTAAGGAATTATAATAGAGGATGTAGACATATATACCTTTCATCTAGCATACCCATATAGCTCTTAGGTCAGGGTTGGTCCATTCTTTATCACTCACCATGCTACCAATTTTCTAACTCATAAAATCTACTTAGTCATTAAATAAATTATTCGTAAATAGTTACTTCACTACTACCCATAAAACTCAGCTTGTAGTGGTGATGAAACTTTGCCAAAGAGATTATATAGATCATTAATATGCCCATCTCCTAAAACTTAGCTCATAGAGATAGATGCCAATACTATGCTTATAACCTCACACAATTTCAGAAGGCATAACCTCCTCATGAAGGCACCTCTTCTTTGGCTTATCTCTATCACAAGATATTTGTAATGCTTAGCCTTTTGTTACCCACTTATTTATCCTACCTTACCCATCCATGTCTTCTCTTCTTAATGCATGTTGTATTTAATAGTGACTATTCACCAATATACACCATGATACCTCACTGTTACCAAACTATCACCCTAAACCTAACCATGTGGTATATCACATTGGGGCAGCCCATCTAAACTCCACTTAGAACTACATTTGGCCTAAAGTTTTGTTAGATATCACATCCATAGAATTATGTAAGTAGTGTCCACTTACCTAGTGTATATGGATTCATCTTGGCCACCCCCTACCTGAACCCTTGTTAACCACTCTCTCTAACTAACTGACCATTCAACAACATCCACCTTGACATTGGCCTATTTTGACCCACACTATTGAATATCTTTGTGATGACCTTTCTTAGTTCATTTTTACCATACCAACCAACCTTGTCATGTTGCATTTTTTCATAACCCAACCATTTGGGTTATTTCATGGGAGTACTTCCTACCTTGGATACCTACAACCAACCCTGACCCTATCTAGGTCACTTGATAGCAAGACCCAATCAGCTATGACTAATGTTATGAACCAATTACCCCTAACATATGTCCCTCTAAACCCAAACTTAAATTAACATTATCAACTTTAGTTTTTTTGTGATCTTGGCTACCACACTTAGTCACATTTGGTATGCATGTTTGTATCTTAGCTACCCAACTACCTTATAGCACCACCTAGTGCTTCCTTACCAACCACTTATCAAACCCATACCCAATTTTGCTTTACCTCATCAAATCTTGATTTGAGGGGGAATACCTACTCCCATACTTAGGGCATCTTAACCTTTGACCATGTGATTTTTTTTTGTTTTATACCTTGTTAATTCAAAGCCACATAACAAAAAAGGTTAAAATATAGACACTAAAAAACTAAACACTTATAGTTTTTGATGACTAAATTCCTCAAAACACCCTAAAGACCCCATAAAACCTTATTACCCCTTAACCAACCCCTCTTAACCTAACCAAATCACTATTTTCCTATTCACATAATACTATTCAAAAATATTATTTAAAAGTATTATTCATTCTCACTATTCACTGTAAGACCCACTATCACTATTCTTGATGACATGGCATGTGACATGGCAAGTGACATGTCAAGTGACATATAAGGTGATATGGAAAGTGACATGGATTGGAAGTGAGGTGGCTTGAGGTGGGACATCATACCCCACTTGAGACCCACCTCTAAGGTACCTCATGACATTATTAAGCACCAAAGGGCCCCTCCTTTGGAATATGGCACATTTTTCCCTATGGGGCCATCATTAAACATGATTTTTTGTCCTCATGCATGGATAATGGTGGCAAAATTCATGGGATACTTAGCCATAAGATATAAGTGAGTGGTGTAAGGTATTTTGGAACTATATGAGCCCATGTGCATGATTCCCACTCCATTTTGGTCTCTTTAGCAAGTTGGGAGACAAATTAGCCAAATAGGAGACCTATTGTCTAAGTTGGAATCTCACCCCCTTGTCTTTCATGACCACTCATGCACCCACATGAAGAATGGTGCCAAAATTCATGGGGTACTTATTCAAAAGACAAATTAGCTTGGTAAAAAGTCCTTTGGCCTCATTTGATCCCATGTACATGATTACCAATACAAATTGGACTCATGTGCAAGGTGGGAATCCCATCATCCTTATCCCCTTTGTCATTTATGAACCCACTTAAAAAATGGTGCCATACTTCTACTATTTCCTCTTCTGGCATGATTCTTCACAAAAAATGCTATATCACCAAAGGTGAAGTTAAGTTTTGTTCAAAATAATTATTTTTATAGGTTTCCCACTTTTTAAGGAGATCATCATATTTTAGGTTAGAATAATTAAAAACAACAAAGCTCTACTGAAATTGCTACAAGAATTTATCTTCAACAAAACCATCAACTACCTCATCAACAACATCAACAAATCTTCAAGGTAATCGTTATTTGTTTTATATTTCATTTTAGTATTTTATTTTTATTACCTTGACCTTTACCCCCTTTTCAACCTTTCCATCTTATTCCATTTACCTCATTTTCCACCTTTTCTATTTTAATTCCATTTACCTCCTTTGTGATTTTTCCACTTTTACCCTCTTTGCTCCTATGTCATCTTCACCCTCTTTATCCCCTTACCCTTTTTCCACCTTAATTACTTATTATCCTATCTTTTTCAACCATTAAACCCTATAATTTTTATTATCTCAATATTTTACCAACCCCAAAAAAACTATTATTTTGACCCATATCAAATTTACAAACCAAAAACCACCATTTTTTCTTAACCAATTTTCAGCACTAGTTGATTTATCTAGTCATTGTTTTAGCAAAACATTTAACTTCCTTGTTTTAATTTTAGTTATTTGATATCATTTGAATTTTTTTATTTGATTTTTATATCAATTTATATAAATACTTTCATTTTCATTTATAAACTTAAGTGTTTAAAGTATGTGGATTGACATCCTCCTAGAATGCTTTCGCTTTGAGGATCTAGCTCATGCTAGGCAATCCACCCATTTACTTGTCTAACAAACAAGTCTGTGGTAGTGATTTATTATTACATGTCATCCTCCAAAGCTAAATATGAGCTCTCAAAATTTTTATAATTAAATGCATGCAAATTTTAATAGGTTTTTCTACACACCCTTCTTAACTAGTTTCTTTCTTTCTAAATTAAGAAAAAGCAAAAAAATAGATAGAAACACATGCAACCATCACATCTTCTATACACATGATTGTAGTTTTTATTTTGAATTTTATCTTATCTTCAATATTTTTTGGCACTTTAATGGTCCTAGGAAAGTGTTGGTATCTTTTTTTTGTTCTTTTGAATCTCTACCAACTCTTCCAAGACTTGTCATCTTCAAAACTTACCCCTTATCTCTTATGTCTATTGAAGACATGGTTGTAGGTGATGATGGGTAAGAATTTGAAAATTAGAGATTTGAAAACTAATATTATTTAAATATTAAACTATGATAATTGGGACCTTGATACAAAAATGAGACTAAGGCTCTTTTTACACTCAATCATCTTAAAGTCATGTACACATTACATTTTCCATGCATACTTGAAGCTGAATTTTGATCTCTCTCTAATTATTCAATAGGTGTGTATTTAACTATCTTGAGTATTATGATATATTAAAATTTTTATCAATTGGTATTACATAACCTCAAGGTCATATAGGTCATACAGTGCTTCATGAACCCTACCAAGCCCTTAAAAACCACTTTCATAATATGAGCATACATCTTTTCTCCTTTTAAACAACAAACTACCTATATATAGTATTTTAAGTATGGAGAATGTAAGGTTGAGATAGAAACATATTCATATTTATCCTATTATTATTTTTAATGACATCAAAGGATGTCTCATGATTCATTAGAACTCTATACAACCTCATGCCTGGAACAAATCTTGTTTGGGACATATCTATCTTACTTGTGCCAAGATTACCCTTGGCTATAGATGATCATTGAGAGATTAGAGTGTTAGGATTTGAAATTTGGTCATCTAAATTTTTTTAATTTATATGTTGAATTTATTCTAACTCCATGAAGGATTAGTTACATCCAAATTAGTCCTCTAGAGGCCTATTAGCCTTTTTCTAACCTCTTATCTCATGTTCTGCCTATGTGACTCAATTGGTTATTTTATTCCAATTTAGAGTCTTAATATCTTCCATAAGTTAATGATTACTTCAATAATACTTGTAAAAATATTTATGACCTAGCTACCTTTTATTTTAACCTTTGTCCCCTTTCAATGATCTTGAATCTCCAAAATCATGAGTCATGACTTCTTCACATGTTTACACACAGGCTTATGTGTGGGATTTAGGTTCTAGAGAGATTACATAGCCTATTATTAAAATGTATATGACACCTTAATATACTTTATGGACTTATATATGCTCAAAGGGTTACCATAATATCTCCTATAATACAATCATGTACCATCATAACTTCCATTCATGCTTGAAATTGGGTTCTACTCTTTTAGTTGGTCTATAGGTTTGTACTTGATTGTATTGAGTGTTAAAATTATTAATTATACTAGATTAATCACTCTCTTGGTCCAATTAATTTATTATTTCAATGCAAGATTCCTAGTGTCTCCAAGTATACTTCATTGATTGTAACATGATATTCTCTTTATCTAGCTTCACATCACACTTTAAGTCTATTGTAGGTGTCATTTTTCCCTTTGTATGAATAGAGGATAGATGCATGGTAGGTTTAAACCTTGGAATATGAAAGAATAAATAGTTTAATCATGAAATTAATTTTAACATGAGACCAAAAGAGTGATTGTTACCATTACTTTAAAACATGCTAAAAACCTTAATTTTTCTAAAGTATGGTAATTATAGTGTTATTCCTAAAACATATTTGAATCCTTATGAATTTATTCATGTTATCCTGGGAGTTTTTAATTCCATCAATTAATTCTATAACACATCAATTTGAAACTATTGTAATAGGATAATGTTTCTTCAAATTTTGTTGTAAGTTCTATGACTGTTGTAGGTATATTTTGACATCATCTTCATCTCACCTACTAGAACCTCCATGAAGTTTTATTTGGTACTTTATTGAAATTAATGATGAACACTTGAAATTATTAAATGCGTTAAGGATTATGAATTTATGTTATATTTGTGTACACACATTCATAAGCCTTCTTTAAATAGTGATACATAGGTCTGAATAATACATTTAGGTATAATAGGCTTAATTGGGTCTTTTACTCTCATATGTGTCATTAGAAAATTTAAGACCTATGGATAATTATTGGAGTTAGTTCATGTTCTTCCAAATTTATTTCATTTCAATCATGACTCTTATACTCATGTCATTTTCTATATTAACCTCTATCTTGTTCACTAAAGTCCATAGGAGAAATCTTAAGCAATCAATCATATGAGTGATCTCTCAAGTCTTAAGAGAGCATGGTCCCTATGACATAATATTAAATAAATAATTGAGATCGAGAAAAATTATCTCTTCATTAAGCATCTACTAAGATCATGATAATTTCACTAAGATACTCTTACACATTAGAAGCTCATTGACTGCAACTACACCTTACCATGATGTGATTGCTTTAACCATCTCAAGGAAGGCTCTTTTCAAAATGGAGGCAAATGAAATTTGTGTTTTAAATTAATAGGTGTATAATGACTAAGATATTAATTTCATAACACTTAAATATGGAAATGGTCTCTTGATAACCCAAAACATGCCTCCTAACTACTTAAGTGGATCATTCACAAGAACACCATTGGAGATCAATATTATGCCATAAGCACCTTCTTGGAATGAGTTAAATAATAGATAAAACATATAAGAATTAATGTTTTACCCTTAAATAACCTCACCATAACCATTTTTATCCATTGAGTTCTGAAGTGAATAAACAAAAGAAAGCCTAGACCCTATTTGGATGGACAAGCCATAGTGACCCCCTTATACTCTTAACGATTATTCATAAATATGGGGGGATGAATATAACAAAAAATGACAAAAAATTGAAGGTGATCATGGTACCTATTATGTACCATGATATTTTGAGCTTACCTCTATCCTGGTCATACTAAGCAAAAAAATTTGACCTTCAATGAGCTACCAAAGAAATCGAAAAGGGAAAAAATGGTTTTCTTTGTTTTAGCACCAAAAACCTCTTATAAACCATGGATTTGACCTTTTGGGGAATAAATGAGGTCTTAAAGGTAGTTTAAAGTCAACTATATTTTGGAAACTTGTATGGAAGCCTCAAAAGAGCCTCTTTTAACACTAAAAATGCCATAATTACTATAGGAACCTAATGAAAATGCTGCCAAAAGTGTTCATAAGGCCTCTAAATGTGTGAAAAATTTATGATTATGTATCATAAAATTATTTTTATGCTTTAATTCCACTACATTTAAAAACATTATTTGAAGCCATAAAACATGTCTAAAATGAAACATAGGTGGGTGATGATGTTAACAAAGAATATCACTAACCTGTTTAAGCATTTTTAAAGTACTATATGAACTTGAAAACTGATATAAGACCTATCAAAACATTATATACTATTTTCACCTTCTAAAACAACTTTAAATAGGTAAAGAAGTTACTAAAAAATCATAAAGCTATGGTGAACATAACCTTAAAATTATCAAATCTACCTTAAAATTTGATAATAAAGGTTTTAAGTGACCATTACAAGGGAATTATAAGACCAAAACAATGAAAAATAGGGTAAACAAGCATGATAATCAGATTTTAAAATTATAGGGGTGATAATTTGACCTGTGAGGTCAAATCTATCAACATTTTGGTGGCTCAGCTAGGAAGCATGCCTGCTATACTTATGAACTAGTAACTTTTCATCTTTTTTGGGATTATAAATTCACTTTAATTCTATGAAAAAATTAATATTAGACCTTACAATTGATTACAACTCTTGACATAAGATAAAAAATTATTTCTCCTTAAAAACAAGGAAAGAAAAGACACACAAAACAAGAAAACTAGACTAAAAGGAAACCTAATGTTATATAAGCACTTATGGAAGAAAAGAAAGAAGATACTAAACCTAACTAATAAAGATAAATAAATATCAACCTAGATCAAAAGGAAATCTCTTGAAACTAATCTCTTCTAGAGATATAAAGTGATGTAAAGTAGGATGTTCTTTGAACATGAAGTTTGACAAGTCATACCTTTTACTTTCTAAAATCCATGGCATGTTTTCAAGTAAAGTGACAACAACAAACCATTCAACTAACATATTCATATTATACTTCAAGACCCACTCTATATTTATTTTCAGCTGCAACCTTATCCAATGATGATTCATCTAGACATGTTTTTTAGGCCATCATGACATCTTGAGTGACATCATATTACTTATCAGATGATGGAAGTTCATAAAAATTTGCAAATATAATTTCTTACTCAATCTAAGTTACATAAAAATCATCAATAGGTATGTTTTGATCAACCTTCTCTTGAGACTTCTCTCTAGTAGGAAATGTATCTTTGTAAAGATCTTTAATCTCTTGAAGGGACTCAATATACTACTGCCAATCATCTTTTAGCTCCTTACTTTCATCAAATTGAATAAGACCAACTTGAATAATATCTTCATCCTTATCCTTAAGAGCATAGGGATATCAATAATCTCAAACCTCTCTATGTAGTTATGATGTGATAGGGAGACAACTTATTCAAATTCAACTCCTTGCTCATTTGAAGCCATTTCCAATTCATCTAGGATCTCAACTTTATCTCTCTCCTCAATCTCACCTTATTTATCATTTTTAAAAATTGATTTTCCCCATAATTCAACAAGAGGGGTTCCAATGGTGAACTCATCATCATAATAATTTGATTTACTTTCTTCACACTCTCCTTGAGACTCACCTGTAGATATAAATTATTCATTTATCCTCCATTTAACATGATTCTCTTGAATAAGGGAGATGTTTAGAGGTCAAAGGAATTCATTTATTTTAGAGGGAGTATGAGGTGTGGTAGGTTGCTCAAGATCATACTTTAGAGTCTTGAGGGTAATGGAATCGTCTATGGAGTCTGGAATAGGATGGAAAGAAATATTTTTAAAGACTTATTCATTCTACTCCTTCTAATTAGAAATCACCTTATCAAAGTCTAAAAAATCCTCATCCTCATGTATAACTTGAGCTTGAGGGATGGATAAGGAGGAAGTGGAGATATAAGAATGTTCATTCTCTTGAATAGGTATATGAGTATGCTCTTGATTCTAACTAGGGAGCTCCCTTGGATCAACTTGAGAATGGTTAATTACTTCATCAGGATAAAGAACACAAGAAGGCTAGTAAGGGAGAAAAGAGGGATCTTGAAATAACTGATTCAACTGACCCTATTGCCTTTCCCAAGTTTCTATATTATATAATACAAATGTGCAAAAATATCTCCTCTCTAATAGATCATTAGAGGAGATATATGTAGCTTGGAAACACCTAATCACTTAATCATATTGATATGTTAAATAAATCCTTCTTTCATAATCTAGTACCTTATTCTCCAACTCATCCATTTCATCTTGATAAGCTTGGAAATTTAGTGGAGGAAGGGAAGGAGAATAACGTGGTTGAAGATAAGTCTATCCATATACATCATCATAGCCATATGGTGAAGGTTTATACTGATAATAAGACTAATATGGCTCACAAAAAGGATAAAAGTGATGCTTTTGGTAGTAAGGAGGGTAACTAACTTGATAAGACTATTGAGATATATAGTTAGGGTCATAGTGAGGCTAATAAGGAGTACTATAGGATTGATATAAATCATAATACTACTAATAAGGCTCATAATAGGACCGATAAGGATCATCATAAGACTAATTAGGCTCATCATTTGAATGATAAGGAATACCATAGGCTTGATATGACTCATCACTTTGAATGAAATTTTAGTCTACTTCAAACTTAGCCATAACAACCTAATTAAGATAGTGAATTTAAAACACTAGTTAGTTTGAAAAAGTACCTAGGATAATTGAACCAAATGAATGAGGTTTGAGTTACTAGATGCTTCATAAATAATGCTGATACAACTATAATGTTTCCATGACTATCACTAATCTTGAACAACCTTTTTGTAAATGTGTCCTATCGGGCATGCCAGAAACTATTGTTAACTAGGAGTGAAACCTTTGTGAGATTGTGTGCCATTTCCCATGCCTAATAAAATAATTGAATACCTAATAATTTTGGGTGACTATGATATGTATATAATATCTATATAGAGGTTTGATTCCCTTGATATACTCATTAAATTTTTATCTAATCCTATTAACTACTAATTTTTTTTACTAAGGGAAAGGGTGAAGGGATAATACTTGCATTGGAACTGACATGAAAAACATGAAATAAATATGATGCACTGATGTTTATGACCAATTTTTATTATAATTGACACTCTTAGGAATTAAAGGATCATGTAAAAATTCTCTTTAATTTAGGTACATAGATTGTAAAATAGTGTTTCATATAAAGGACTTAACAACACTCACCCTTTACAAGGAAGGAATGAAAGATAGTTGAATTCACTTCCAAGTTTAGATTGAGGTTGAAACTAGACAATTATTATGATGTATATAAAATAAATTATGCTATGATAAGGTACAAAAACTAGACATTAACATAGGAAATATATTAGTTCATAATGTTATATCAATGAAAATCACACATACACTTCACACAACAACCTGAAAAATGAAGGAAATCATCTTCTTATTTCTTCAAAAGGTGTAGTAAAATATTTTGACAACCTTTCACCATATCCAAAGAAAAAAGTGATAATTTCATTCTAAAAATGATTATACAATATAGAAGAGAGAGAGGTAGGGGAGACAAAATAACCCCAAAATAGGGATGACTCTCTTGTCATCACCCTTTCCAAATACCACATATTAATTCCTCCATTTTATCATTCTTCCCCCATTTATAGTGGCATAGGGGTAAAGGTGTATTTGTCTTGAAAACTTGAAGAAGTCTTGAGCATTCATTTTTGGACTTTGACCCATACCATTTCCTATATCTTTGATTACATACCCTATATTTTTGGTTACCTATCTTCCTTGGTGAATAAGTTATATCCTTGAAAATAGGTCTTCAAGTATTATCCAAATCCTCATTTTAATCCTTTAGTCTTGTAATTTATGTTGTCTCTCCAATTGGTTGGGGCTGTTAGAAGCTCTTGAAGTCCCTTTGACCTTTTCAACCTGACTTAGTGTAAGAGGGAAAGAAGGTCTTGTTAGGAATGCTTTGATACCTCCTTCCAACTAACTTATGACTTTTTCATGATCTTTATGTGACATAGAATACAATTTTTTGGCTTTGACAAATCTTGTTAAGAGCCTTATGTAATGCTTTAGTGATTTGACCACTTGAAATCTTCCCTATCCAATATGGCATAGAAGGTGAAAATTTGAGTTTGCCTTTAATAAAACAAATTTCCTCCATATATGTCCTCTCTCCATCATATTAAACATAAAAAAGTCACTTTAAGCCATAAAACACTCCAAAGACTTGATTTTGCACCAAAACATTGCATTTTCTCCCAATTCTTTATATCCCTCCAAATAAGTAAACCTCCTTATCCAAAAGAATGTATAGACCACCTTGGAAAATGACCCCAATTTATGATACCCTTTATATCCTTACATATCCATGTTAAATTTGGTGACCCAAATTTGAGTGGAAGTACACTTATTAACCCATTTTTATCTATAATTAGGTCTCCATTAGCCCTCTAGGCTTAGAAGATAGAGATCCTAATCTAGAGGCATCCCATATGTGTTAAACCTTAAAAAAGTTTTTGATTCAATTTAACTATCCTAAGACCATTTTCCATGTCAAAATTCAAGTTTTTAGGCCTTGTATAGGTGGGAAAACCAAGAAATGGATATTGGCAAGCCTAGGTGCTTGAACATGCTTGAGAAGTGATTGAAGTGTTTTGGTACTAAATTATAGGTTCCAATGCTTGATAATGGTATGTTTAGATTTTAAACACTTTTTTACAACTAAACATGTTGAATAAAGTAATCAAAGGGTACTTTATAGGTCTATAATAGGGCTTCTTAGTTAACAAAATGATGCATTTCCCCCTTCTTGGCCAACTTGATGACTTGGGTGGTTCATATACCTTTTTGTGAGACCTGAATAGGTGTGTAGATGATTTTATAACCTTGGTAAATTATTTATATACCTATTCTCTTTATTTGGAAGCCACTCTTTACTATTCACCCTCACAAACAAGCCTACAACTATGCTTTTAGGCCTATTCCATACACATGTACCTTCATGCATGATAAAAGAGGGATTATGAGGGTGATAATGAGAGTAATAAAATCACTAAATTCATTTATATGTCACAAAATTTAATTTTAATTCATTATGAATCACATTTCCTCCATTAGGGTAATACGAGGGGTTTAATAAGGTTTAAAGTGCTATGAGGTCTTAACCATGACTCATAAAGTACAAGGGTCCATTAGAAGATAAAATTCCATGATATGGAAGACATGGGACCCATAAAACAGCTTCAATGTCCATATATCACCATGCAAATTATCCAAGAAGTTCTGAGCTTTGCAAATTAGCTTCTTAAGAAAGATGGACTGTGTGAGAGACCAAGAGAATGATCTTAGGCTTTAAAACCTTCACAATGTTCACCATTGGTTAGAGTGACATTAAATAGGTCTAAGATAACATATATCATGCATATTAATGGTATTTAATGAGTAATGTCCTTCAAAAATGTTCAACAAATTGGATTACTTGTCATGAGGACTTAAGAACAAACTAGATAAATTGACCCTAAAGGCCCTATTCTATTCATTTCCTCCCAATTAATCTATGTTTGAAATTTTTTGAAGTCTCTATTTATCCCCTATAAAAATATCATGTCACTTTGTTCTTCAAGTCTAATTCCTATTTGTAGAAAATGTTAATCTTCCATAAATATGCCTAAATATTCCTATTAGGTTTTTTAAGGTGTAAATGGGATATCTTGACTAAGTTTTGAGTTTCCTCAAGGATATAAATAATACACTATCTTCACCATGACTATTAAAAATTCCTCATGGCTTCACTCTAGACTTTAATTCATCTCAAACCTATCTAGTACATGCAACCTTCACATCTTCCCTACATAGGCCTATAGGTGTTAGTTTGAGATTCATCTTCTCTCCAAGATGTTTTGGTACTTGAATGGTATTAGGAATGTGTTGAGAAATTTTTTGTGTTCTTTTTAATCTCTACCAACTTGTACTAGACTTATCATGTTCAAAACATATCCCTTATCTCTTATGTCTATCAAAGACATGGTTGTAGGTGATGATGGGTGAGAATTTGAACATTGGAGCTTTGAAAATTGATCTTATTAAACTATTCATATATGATCATTTATATCTTGATAAAAAAATTGAGACTCATTAAGGCTCCTTTTACACTCAATCCTATTACAATCATGTACACATTACATTTTCCATGCATACTTGAAGGTGAATTTTGATCTCTCTCTAACTAGTCAATAAGTGTGTATTTGGCTATCTTGATTATTAGGCTCTAGGCAAAATTTTATAAATTGGTCTTGCATAAAATCAAGGTCAAAAATGTCATACATTTATTTATGAACCCTACCAACCCTTCAAAATCCACTTTCACAATATAAGCACACATCTTTTCTCCTTTCAAATAACAAACTACCTATTTACAATCATTTAGGTATGGCAACTATAAGGTTGAGATAGAAACCTATTCATATTGATCCTATAGTGATTTTTAATTATGTCAAAGGATGTCTCATGCTTCATGATAACTCTCTACAACCTCCTACTTGGAATAAATCTTGTCTGGGACCTTTATATCTTACTTGTGTCATGATTTACCTTAGTTTTAGGTGATTATTAAGAGATTGGAGTGTTAGGCTTTAAAATTTGGTCCTCTTAAACAAATATATTAATATTTTTAATATATTTTAACTCCATGAAGGATCAGTTACATCCAAATTATTCCTCTATAGGCTTATTATCCATTTTTGACCTCTTATCTCATGTTATGCTTGTGTCAATTGGTGATTTGACTACAATTTGGAGTCTTAAGATCTTCCACAAGATAGTGATTAATTATATAATATTTGTAATAATATTTATGAAATATTTACCTTCTATTTTAACCTCTCTCCCTTTTAATGATCTTGTATCTCCCAAATCATGAGAGCCATGACTTCTTCACATGTTTATACATAGGCTTGTGTGTGGGATTTAATTTCTAGAGAGATTATATAGAAAATTATGGAACTTTAGATGAAACCTTAATATAATTCATGGCATTATATTTTATTAAAGGGTTATAACAATCTCTCCCTCAATACAAGAATGTACCATCACAAATTCCATTAATGTTTGAAACTAGCTTCTACTCTTTTAGCTGGTCTATAGGTGTATACTTGATTATCTTGATTGTCAAACTTCTCAACTAGACTAGATTCATCAATATATTGGTATTATTAATGTATTATTTCAATGAGAGATATTCCTAGTGTATCCAATTATACTTTTAATATTACAACATGCTACTCTCTTTTTCTAGCTTCACTTCACACTTCAAGTCTGTTGTAGGTGTACTTTTTCCCTTTGTACAGACAAAGGATAGATGCATGGTAGGTAATGACAATTGTTTTATTAATACCCTTATTGATATTATATCACATTGGAATCTAGAAGAAGTAATAACTTAATCATGAAATGAATTACAACATGAGACCAAAAGAGTGATTGTTACCATTACCTTAAAACATGCTAAAAATCTTAATTTCTCTAAAGTATGGTAATTATAGTGCTATTCCTCTAATAATTTTGAATCTTTATGAACTTATTTATGCTATCATAGGAAGTTTCCATGAGATAAATTCATGATATAACACACCAGGTTGAAACTCTTTCAATAGGGAAATGTTTCTTCATACTTCTTATGTAACCTCTATGACTACTATAGGTGTCTTTTGACATCATCTTCATTTCACCTACTAGAACATACATGAAGCCTTGTTTAACAATTTATTGTGATAAATTTAAATTTTTGGATAATTTAAGGAGGTTGAACTAATTTTCTCTCTATGAACACACATTCATAAGCCTTCTTTAGATCATGATACACAATCTTGAATAGGACATTTAGGCATATTAGGCTTACTTGTGTCTTTTAATCTCATAAGTGTCATTAGAAAATTTAATACCTATAGAGAATTATTTGAGGTATTTAATTCTATTCCAAATTTATTTCATTTCCATTATTAATCTTATGCTCATGTCATTTTCCATATTGACCAATACCTTGATCATTAAAGTCCATGGGAGAATTTATAAGCAATCAAGCTTATGAGTGATCTCTTGAGTCTAAGAGAGAATGGTCTCTAAGACATTATATGAACTAACCAATTAAGATGAATAAAAATTATATCTTCATTAATCATCTTCTAAGATCATGTTTATCTCACTAAGATACTCTTACATATTAGAATCTCATTGACTACAACTATACCTTACCATGATGTGCTTGCTTAAACCATCTCAAGGAAGACTTTTTTCAAGATGGTGGCACATGAAATTTTTGTTTTAAATTAATAGGTTTTAAATTAATAATATAGTAATTTAATAACCTTTAAATATGGAAAAAATCACTTAATAACCCAAAACATGCCTCCTAGTTTCTTAAGTAGAACATTCATAATAATACCATATGAGATCAATTTTATGCCATAAGAAAATTATTGGTATAAGTTATGTAATAAATAAAACCTATAAAATGTCTTATTTTACCATGCAATAACCTAACCATAACTATTTTTCTCCATCAAGTTTTGAAGTAAAGAAATAGAAGAAAACCTGGACCCTATCTGGATGAATAAGCCATAGTGACCCCCTTATACTCTTAATGATTGTTCATAGATATGGGGTGATGAATATGAAAAAAATTCCAAAAAATTGAAGTTAACTAGTTTCCCTATTATTTACCAATATATTTTGACTTGACCTTCTCTCTCCTGGTCATACCAAGCAAAAATTACTGACCTCTAATGAGCTATCAAAGAAGTCGATAAGGGTGAAAAGAAGGTTTTCTTAATTTGAACACCTAAAAAATATTTTAAAAAATGGATTTGAACTTTAATGTGATAAATGAGGTCTTTAAGTTACTTTAAATTCAACTATCTTCTGGAAACTTGTATGCAAGCCTCAAAAGAGACTCTTTTAACATTAAAATAGACATAATTATTTAAGAAACCTGATGTAAATGTTTAAAAAAGTGATAATAAGTCCTAAAAATGTATAAAAAAATGTATAATGATTTATTAACACATTATTTTTATGATTTAATTCCATTACCTTGTAAAATCTTCTTTGAAGCCAAAAAATAGGTCTAAAATATAACACAGATTGGTTATGATATTAACAAAGAATATCACCAACCTATTTAATCAATTGTAAATAAATACATGACCTTGAAACATGAAATAATACATATAAATACATTATAGAATTTTTTATTCTCAAATACCCCTATTCCCATAATGGTTACCCTCTTATTTTATTTTATTTTAAATGCCTAAGAAGTCAAACTTGCTAAGTCATTTGGTTGCATAGAAAATTGATTTAATACTTCCTAGAAATTTTTGTTTAATAATTAATTTTTAAATAAATATTATCATTTATAAATAATCAAATTATTTTAATTTTTTATCAATTTTTCATTCAAGCAATGAATAATGAACTATGAAATTGATTCAAAATGTGTAGACAAGCTCCACCAAGAATGTTCCATTTGGTTCCCCAAATTGGCATGGATATATTGAGAATTGACAAACATTATTGGAATAACCTTACACTTTGTTTTAAATATTAACTTACATAATTTTTATTTAGACTTATAAAAATATCAAATGTTGGGAGGCCAAATTATAGAAGAGCTTCTAAAGGAATACTCTCTCCTTAGCATGCCACATGCCACCATGGTGCTTATCCAAGGGCCTTATTATTTATATCAAAATTTGGAGTTTCACCATTGGATAAGGGATATTCACCCCATAAATGAAAATTATAATGAATTTATGATGCTTATGAACCACATGGTGTCGTCTTGAGGGATCGTGAAAGAGTTAGCCATTCAAATTCAAATCCATAGGCTACGTGTCAAGATCTTAGCTCTTATGAGCAAACCCATTTAATATGAGTCATCACAAATCCCAATTCAATCTTGAAGCCTATGAGATACTACCACATGTCTCAAACATGACCATCCAAACTTGATCAGGCCTTCTGAAGTGCCACATGTTCCCTTCATATTCATTTGAGAATAATACATGTCAACACCACATCACATCCAATCCAAAGCTCATGAGAGCTCTAAGGAGAACATGTGGATGCATTTGAGCCATCTTATCAAGGTTTGATGGTGTATGGATGTCCAAGGATCCTTTGAAAAGTGACAAGGGGTATAATAATGAAAATAATCTCATGAGAATGATGCATGTCCCCCTTGGGCCCATGTAATGATGACACTTGTTATTTCACATAAATTTTGCTTTATTTCTTTAGAAGAAAGCTGTAAAACTTAAAATAAGGGTGAGGTTAGTAAAAATTGGATTTGGTTTGCACTTCATGATCCATACAATTGTAGATACTCTCATTTTTTTCTTGAGAGGAATGACCTACAGATAAGAAAACACTAAAGAAATGGTTTATTAATTAGATAGTAGGGTGGATTTCCTAGCATGAGCTAGATACAAGAAGCACAAGATTCTTTGGAGGATATCAATCCACACTTTTAAATAATTAAGTTCTAAAAGTGAAAGATAAATTACTTACATGAATAATAAAAGATACTAAAATCAAATATAAAGAGTGCTTGAAAGATATAACTTTGATTAATTATAGAAATAAATGATTAGATATTAATGTTAAATAAATTAGACATGGTTCAAAAAATAGGGTGATGCTTTATGATCAGGAAAAAAATCATAAAGTGAGATTTGGTTAGGGTTTGATAGGTCAAATAAACTTGTTATTAGAATTTTCACACAATGGCCATCAGTGGTTGGGGTGAAACCGTCTGTAGTTGGGTGATCATTGGTGGTTGGGTAATTATCAGTGGTTATGGTTGGACCATCGGTAGTTAGGATGACCATCGATGGTTACTATGGGTTTTGGTTTTGGTAAAGGTAGGTTTGGTTGGGAAGGTTAATAAGTGATTTTTGGAGGTGGGTTTAGGTAAAGGCTAGTTATGAGAGAAAAAAAGAGTAACTGAATACTAAAAAATAAATACTTAGCTTTCTTATTACTGATTTGAAGAATGTTGAGGTGTGTGGCTAAAAAAATCATTGGTTGATCTTGGAGCAATTTTGGTAGAGTAATGGTACCTTAGTTGTTGATTGATGAGTAGCAACAAATAGGATCTTTGTCATACCCATTGGAAGCTTTCCTAGGTTTTTTGAAAGAATACCTACAAAAGAGGTTTTAATACAAGAAGCTCTAATAATTTTTAATGATCTATGATGATTGATTGCCCTCATTTTCACTTCTTCTCTTTTTATAGAAGGAAGGGAGAGGTGAAATAATAAGTTCAAACATAATGTTAATAGGTTATCTATTTTTAGTCTTAACATGTATAATTATGTGAGTGGCTAAGAATAAAAAATCAAGGTAGAGTTGAGCTAGAGTTAACCCTTAAGGTGGTTAAAGGTTGGCCATCATTGGTTGGGTCTAACCATTGATAGTTAGCATTTGATCACTGATGGTCAATAGGTAAAAGGTAAAATGGTCAAATTTAGTCATTTTAACTTAGGTTTGGTGGTTGAGGGTTGTGAAATAGTTCCTAGGGGGTCCTAAAGTAGTCTAAGGGTTAGTTTAACATCTAGAACCATAGTGTGTGGTTTTCTAGTGTTTACATTTTCCCCTTTTTATTATGCAGTTTGTATTAGCAAGCCACAAAACAAAAATGAATGGTGGGTAGAAGGTTCAATTACCCTAAGCATGCAAGGAGGTATTCCCCCCTCAAACTGGGAAGTGATGAGGCAAAATGGGATTAGGTGCAAATTTGATGAGTGGGTAAGTTGGTGATGAAGTGGGTGAGAACTCAAGCACTAAAGTGAAAACACATGCATAAAGTGTGATAGCCAAGATCGTGCATTGACTAGGTTTTCATTATTGATAAAAATAAGGTCGATAATAGAAGGACAAGTGACAAGTGGACCACGTGATTGAATTTAGGCATGGTGGTTTGGTTTCACTTGTAAATGCAAGTCTCTTAGGCAAGGTTAGTGTAGTCAGAGGTATCCAAGGTAGGAAGTGATCTTGAGAAGACATAAATTGGTTAGCATACATGAGCAACATGAGTTAAAGTTATTCAAGATGGAAATAGTTAGTGTGGTTAAAATGAGCAATGCAATGTCATCACATTATATGCATTAGTCAGGCAAAAATAGCTAGTGGTAAGGTTGATATGATTTGGTAGTGGTTTCCAGAGAATGAGTACTCTAAAGGTATGAGTTTGGTAATGTGAAGTGTTGAAGTTAGGTTAGAAAATTTTAAGGGGGTCAACTATCAGTGGTCACATCCTAACCATCAGTGGTCATATTTCAACCCTAAAAGGGTGACAATAAAAAATAACTTTGAGGGTTTTAGTTGTTCATTTGAAAATCTAACCTTTAACATTTTCATTAGGGCTTAAGCAAGATAAATGCTGATGGTTTAGCAGTTGAGTGATTTGATTGAGGTGAGTGATCAAGGGTTGAGTGAGGTTGATCAAAAATGCAAAGGGGATAAGGTAGAGCATGAGGCATGGAAATGGTTCTGAGGGTACCTCCACATTATCGATCATGAAATGAGGTAGGGGGTGTTTTAGGTTTGGTAGTTTATGGTTGTTTTTAATGTTGAATGTTTTTATTAGATTTATATGTTATATGTTGTGGTGTATATGTTGACCTAGGGTATTAGGGTTTATTTTGGTATTTTTTTAGTTTTTATGGGTAAGAAATTGAAGTGGGTGGGTGGGATTTTATTGTGAGTGATGTCAAAGGGTAGCTAAGATAAAGATAGTTAAATTTTCTTAGTTGTTAGTTTTATTTATTGGTATTTTTTTAAAGCCCTAAGGCTTAGGGATCATTGGTGGTCACTACACAGTGACTGTCAATGGTCTCTATTGATTGGTGATGGTTAATAAGTGACCACTCAATGGTTATTGTGGTGACTATCAATGATTGAATACCTAACCATTATTGATTGATGGTTATTTGGTGATGATTTCAAAAGGAACCATTGTTGGTTAACCCTTGACCATTAATGATTATGAGGAGGTTAGAAATGGGGTAAGTTAAGTTAAAGGTCTCAATGATAGGGTAGATCTATGGTTAAAGGTTTAGGGGAATGGTTAGGGTAAAGGTTGAATTTAAAGGATTATGTTTGTGGGTAAGGGTTGTGGTTTGTTATTTAGGTTAGGGTTAGTGGGTTGGGGTAAGAATTAGGTTAAATGTTGTAGGTAGTGGTTAAAGGTAGTAGTTAATGATTTATGGTTTGGGTAAAGGGTTTAATGATTAAAGGTAAGGTTAGTGGTTAAGATAAGATAGGTTAAGGGCTTAAGGTAAGGTTAGTGGTTAAATATTATTATGGTAAGTCTTGGTTATGTGTTGGATTAGGCATATTTGTTGAGATGAGTAGGTTAAAATGGAAGGTAGTAGGATGAATAAATGGGTTAAAGTTGTGATTAGGGTAAATAGGTAATGTTGAGAGGGAAAGTTTGTTGGATTAGGTAAACTAAAGTATTGCTATCAAACCTTGAAAGCATGAGAGAAAATATAGATGAGAGATTGGGTACCTTGTATACTTGATGAGGTACAATGAGGGATGGATGATGCCAATTAGGATCATGTGATGAACATGGGCCTTGGAGGCATCAAGTAATAACAAAACATATCTTAGCATGTGGAAATGTTAGTGGTGCTCATCAAAAGATGGGATCCTATCACTAACACATTCTTGATTTTGATAGGTTATATGACCATTTCACCTAAGGAAATCCATAGGGTCATATGGATACCCATATAAAGTGAGCCAATATACCATATTGATAGTGATGAATGAGATAGGTAAATGAAGTACTTATATGGAGAGGACCTTGATTTTATGAGGTGACATTCTATGGGTTTCCACTACACACCTATATATCAGAGGGATAGAGACATAAGGTGGTTATTCACTATGATGATGATAGCTATTACATGTTACACTTTACTAGATTCTAGTAGTAAGAGATTCCCTTACTTATTGATGGGGGTGATTGTTAATATATGGTTGGGTCATCCAAAATTTGCATGAGATATTATGTTATTAGTTTAAATTTATCAAGATCCCTAGGGCTTCTACTCCCATATGAAATACAAGATCAGTGTAGGTTTTTCCTACATTATTGGGCCTATGAGCATATCTAAGTACTAAGACCTAGAGGACTACCATGGGATGGTTTTATTTAGATGGATTTTAGAATTAGATACATGTGATGGAAAGGTGATTATGCCCTTATAGGACTAGGAGGAGGAGGAGGCCAAGACCTTGATTGGTATAGAGACTAACTGGATACCTTATTTGTGGGAGATGTTATTTGGTGGCCATATGTCAAATTCCCAGCATGGGTGAGCTACACTTGACACATATTATCACTATAAAGATATAGATATATATTTTGGAAGTGTGATAATGAGATCAAGCTCATCCCATTTGATAAGGTGAGGAGGTAGTTTGTACAAGGTATTCCCAAAGAGTTCCCTAGATATAGGAGGGGGGATGTAGATTTTCCCTTACCTACTCTAGATCCATTTGAGGTATTTATTAATCATGAGTAGCTACTAGCTAGGGTCAAGATTGATTACATGGGAATTATATATCTATACCCTACATTATTCTAGGCTCACTATGATGGAATAGTTTATAGAGGATATGATGGGGTCTAATAGGATGTGAATGTGGATGTAGGGGGAGGTAGAGGTCAGATTGGAGTGGGTGGTCCAAATATATAGGCACTAATCATTGAGAGGGACTAGGCATGAGTGGCACTAGTCAGGGCTCAAACATCCTTGGTAGTAGTTACCCATGATAGGGATGCCACATAGGGTTAGGTGAATGTTCTTACAAGAGATAAATATCAAGCTAGTGTTAAACTAGCCATGTTTATGTAGGAGAGAGATTCCCTATGATAGGCAAGAGGAGGAGTACCAAAAATTATGGGACCACCAAGGACTATCTCGATGGTGAGATATATACTGAATGTAGAGGAGCTTTGATATTATGAGGCCTTGGTTTCTAGGAGTCTATCAGATGAGCCCTGATGGGGTGAGTATAGAACCAAGATCACTAGAGGTGCTATCACTATGAAACCAAGTTAGTGGACCATTTCTACATGTGGATAGGTAGGTGCAAAAGGGTAGATTATAAGATGTAGTGATGTTCCAAGGGCCTAGACTATTATGAGATAATGTATTTTTTATGTATCATATGATTTTGATACCAGCTTATGATCTGATATAAAAAGATGTATACACATTTTGAGATATATTTAAATATTTGTATATATGATTATCATGTCGATTATGACCTCATGATTTATAGATATGATCCTTGTTTATGGTTTGTGGTTCATGGTTATGATTTTCATGCTACTTATTTATGATTTGATATGATGGTGATATGATTATGTTCATGACAGTTTATGTGGACTCACCTAGCTAGGCATGTGATGATATGGATCTTTAATTTATGTTCATGATGATGTTGATATTGATTGATGTTGTTTATGTGATTATGATGTAATGGGTATAGTTGATGATCTTGATATGATTATGTGATGATAATGTGATGTTGTTCATGATTAAGATGATGTAATGATGGTTATGATATCATGGTTATAGTCTATCATATTATTTATGGATGTGATCATTTAATTTATGTTTATGATGATTATGTTTATGATATTTATTATGGTTATGGTTATGGATACCAGTGATGATGATTAACACATTATTTATGGTTAGAGATGGTTATGATATTTGTGATTATCATGGTTATGGATGACATGATTATGGATATGTTGTAATTTACTAAGTCTATACTTCCTTGTCATGTGATTGGTAACATATGTGAATGGCTTATTCATTGCTAATGTATGATTAAATTGTGGTAGATATGATAGATGGTTAGTTGATGTGATTAATCACTAGATGATGTTTAATGTATGAGATGTTTAATTTATTAAAATGTTCTTATGGCTAAAAACATGTAAATAAATAAGATAAAAACACATGGTTAAATGTATTTATTTTTATGAAGGTGTAGTAATTGTAAAACACATAGATTAGGTTAGATAATGAGACCAAATGTGAGAAAAGATGAGAAAGATAGGATAATCAAAAGATAATCATCTTAATGAATATATCAACTAGTATGGGAGAATAGGAAGAAGACACAATACATCTTCTTTGGCAAGGACTAAAAAAAATTGAAGTTGGATCTACTTATAAACATAAGACCTTTGAATGCTTTACATTAGCCTTTGTCAGTTGGTTAAAAATGTGCCTTGATCACATAATGTCAAGTAAGCTCACAATCCATTTCTTATAGTGTATAAAAGGGAGATGGATGAAGAGGGAACCTTCTTGTGAGACTAACATGAATCTTATAGAGGTTACCAAAGATCCAATATAAACAAGTGTATGTCATATAAGGTGTAAACTGATCGATGTGGGAAGTTTACTTATGAAAATTAATTACGGCTTCCAAATTATTTTTCTTTTTATGATTTGATAATGGGTTTTTTATATTTTTTTATTGCTTAGAGGGATAGGGGAAGTTGATTGATGTAGGAATCTTCCAAGAAATCACCATGCTTTGACCAATGCTTTACTCAGCAATCCTTTAAGGGAATGATCTAAATTTTTGAGCTTTGTTTAAGGATTTTAATATTTGTCCTTCAAGGGAGTATTATACCTTATATTGAGAAATTTTGATATGTTTTGGTAGTTTTACTTCAAAAGAGTAGTCTGAAAATGATTTATTTTGATTGATCTTTTAATTTTGCTATTGATTTGCACTTTTGATGACATAAAATTGCTCATATAGGATTAGAGGTTCACCTTTATGAAGTCAAAACTAGAATACCAGAAGGTGGATGTTATGTAAAATAGGTTTAAGGGACAACAACCATGGGAATATATCTTATAAAAGGGGTAGAAAGTACCATGAGAATCATGCCATGGGTAGAGCCATGGTACCCATGTTTAAGATTAGGTTATGATTGTGATGGGTAATCGCATGATTTAGTTTTAATCAATTGTCCTTAAAATAAGGAAATGAATGTGGGTGAGGAAAAGGGATGAGCTTAAGTTATAAAAAAGTGAGTATGATCTTGTTTAATAGAATAAAGGATGTAGATGTGAAGCATTGATGGGCTCAAGTTCTAGTTACCCTTCAAGAGAAGATAATCGGTAAGCTCCCAATCCATACTTGTGTATTATGATATAATGTCTAAGCCAAATGAAAGAAAACTTACCCCACTTGCTTTTCTCCATATTGGTTACATGTTCATTTTCCTTTAGGATGAGGTCTCTAGTAATAAATTCTTACACTCTAAGGTGTTTTTTATAAGCATGATCGATTTGATCTTGATAGACAAGAAGGTGGGTGAGTGTGGATAAATAAAATTAATAAAGTAGATCAAGTTGGGCTAAACATTATTGATGATAATCATTCTAAAAAATGAGATCTTACATAGATATGCAGAGAGAGGGAATTTGGACTTCGAGAGGCAAGAAAATTGTTTATGATTTTAGATGAACCACAAGTGCTCTTAGTGTTTAAAAAACACTTCTAATTTTAGAATTTAGAAAATTCAAGGCATGAGTTATAGGTTTTTGAAATCTAGTTGCCTGTGGTGAAATAGTAGTAGAGCAAGATAAATTGTTCCACAATATTTATATAACTTGGTGGCTAGGAGCCACCTTGGTCCATTCTTCATGAATTGATGAGAATCTATGTTAATACTTAGTGAATTATGCTCCAGATTTAAGCTACAGACTAATCTAAGTTGATATTTATAATGAAGTTAAAACTAAAGAGATCTTGGAATAAAAAGGCGAAAATATAAGGGTAAGACATAAAATAAAAGAGTGATTGCCAATTTTAGCCTTAAATATTACAAAAAAGAATCAATTTCAACTTTGTATGCATTATAACCAATATATAATGTAAAATAGCCTAAGATCAAATTCCACTATATACTAGGCCAATTTCAAAGGATAGAGTGAAGAATCACAAGTAAGAACCAATTCTTCTTTAAAGATTTACTACTATTATCAAATAGTGATTGCACATTTGAAAACATAGTAAAATAAAAATGAAGGAGAACCAAAGATCTTTTAGCTAATCTAGAATGTTGCACAAATTAGAAACCCTATGATTACAAGGATATAAATGAGAATATTAAGACACCATTCAAATTCAAGACCTTAACTAGTAATTGAGAGAAAAGCTAAAATGACAATTAATACATCAAACATAGATAATCCTTGTATAATTCCTTTAATTATATTTATTGCTTCAAATTGTACAAAGTTTCTCAGAATCTCTCCCTTTTACAATTGGTAATACATGCCTCTATAGAAAGATTAATTAGTATACCTATTAGTTACCAAATATAGGTATACAAAGATAAGGATAGTTGTCCTTAGAAGTTCTAAAATATACATGCTTTTCAAAATCATACTGACCTAAAGGTAAATATGCTAATAAACTAGCATATGCCTCTAGAATGGAATATTATATTTTAAAAGTTACAAAACTCTAAAAAATAAAATACTACTCAATTTATTGGTGGGCCCTCTATTTGTTGTTATTGGAGGATGTTCATGGATTTAGCATGCTATTCATCAACTAGATCTAGGTCCATTGTAGGATTTAGGAGACGTTCCCCCTCTTGATCTACCAAGTCATCAAGCTCCCTGTCGTTCCTATACATGACTTATTTAATACTCCTATCTTCATTTATTCTTTCTCTAGCATTAAACATCATGTCTAGGATTTTATTTTTTTGGCCCTAGATTTACCTTGTCTCTTCCTTTTGATTTCTTGGGTTATCAAAGTAGCCATATGTTTGAATTACTCATCACTTATGATCCCAAGGTAGTGGGTTGTGTATGATCTGTAAGCATAGTTATAAGAAGTTGTTTAATCCTTGAAATTAGCTCCTTATCATCATTCAGAAGCCTTTCCACATTATTATGCCAAACACTCAGATTGTAGATCTTATCCACCATAATTCCTAGGATTACACCTAAGTGTCCCAAATAGATGGTCTTGAAGTTTAGTATTTTTTTCTTTTCTTGAATGTTGAGGAGTTGGGCTATTTTGTCCTTTGAGGCCTACCACTAGGTAATTAAACTCTTGGCTAGTACACACTACCCCTCTAATGTACTCTACCTCAGTTTCATTAACTTGAGTGCTTCAAACAGGGTCATTATTACCTTAATGCCTTCCCTAAATTAGATGATAGGGATCTTTCCATCAAAATATCTAAAGAAATGGGGTCCTTGATATAATCAAGGTCTTAGGATAGATTCCAAGTCATGCTTGGAGGTCCACTCATTGATTTTAGATAAATATACATGGGGAGTGGGAAGCTTATAATACCCCTCAAATGCTATGGGAGAAACATATGCTACCCTTTTTTGAGTTTCCTTCCCTAGTGATCCACTCATTATCAATTTTGAAATCAATAAAAATATGGGAAAGCATATTGATGCAATGCATTATACTGGGTTTTAATGTAGCATGGTGGAGGCCTACCATTTGAACAACAATTAAGTCATAATATCTCTAGCTCACTATAGTAATCATTTGTTCTTCATTTGTGATTGGCTTTAATTCTTTGATCATAAAAAAGGGCTCAAACTAGTTCCTCACATTTTGAAAATTCAAGGTTATAGTATCCAATTTGGTATCATTAAAGATCCTTCCTTTATTATCCATTGATAATTATATATCAGTCTCCTCCTTAAGTTATTGTCTATAAGCTGCCATTATCGTTATTTCTATCAATTTTTGTATACTGGTCACAAATGGTCTCTGTGAAAGCCCTCTTGTGCTAAAAAACATAATTTATCTCCCTTTTGATTGAATGGTGACCAAATGAATACAATTTAGTTATTTTTATTTAGGGTTTAGGGTTTTTTGAGCTTTAATGGTAGGAAATATCTAGAGTCTCGCTTATATGTGCCTGGTTTTGATTTGGACCTTTGCATTTAAACCTTTGATTTTTTGAGCCCATGAAATCTTATATTTTATCCTTTTGTGCTTACATGGCACCCATGTGGAACTGGTATAGATATTCTATGGCATTTTTCATAAATTATTTTTAAATATTATCTATTACAATTTAAAAATTCACCTTTTATTTCACTTTGTTGGATCAAAATCCAAGATTAGCATGAGTCTTTGATCATAATATGGGTCATTGCCTATGATTGGTTCCTTTTTTTGCAAACCCCCATGATATTGACACTTGTAATATTTATGCACTTATTTATGATTTGAATCTTGTGTCAGTCACTTGATGAATGAGCATTAGCCACACATCAGGTTCATAGGATCTTGGGGCCTCATTGAAAAGTCTTTGAGCACCTTCACATCATTGGATCAAAATCTAATGACAAAGCACATGATATTGATCTATAAAGATTATTGAACATTAATTAAACACATTATTAAAGCCATGACTTAGGATTAAGTCCCTTAGGATAAGGTTTGTTTTGTTTATTAAGCATGAAAAAAACCTTAGGCTAGGGGTTTATGCGTAAGATTTTTGATTTATATGCAATGGGGCCTTGGTTTAAATTTTATAGGCCAATGTTTATTCCATGTTTAATAAACACAATGCAAACATTGGTCTATAATATTTATACCAAGGATTATAAAATAAGCTCAAAAGGATCAACATGAAACTAAGGTCCCATAACACATAGGATTTTATTGCATTAACAAAACACATTAAAACCTTTAGCTAGATGCATTTGGTCTACATTTTATTCTATAAGGACTCTCTTTTCAAAATAAGACTTAGTATAAGTCTATAATTTAAGGTTCATGATGTTTGAATAAAATGTCATGGGGACCTTAATGTATAGACTTAGTCTAGGTTTTTTTTTCATACTTAGATTATGAGACCATTTCCACATTTTATAATTTAAAGACTTCTAGTGTTTGAGCATTTTTTGAGCACTTCCCTTAGCCTATAAATCCATTTTCAAGATTTACATCAAGGTTTTGGAGTGCATTTTGACCCTGAGTATGATAATTCATTAGATTAAATTTTATGGTCATGTAGATGTCAAATGTGTCCTTATGGGCATCAAATGATGGTTATGCGATCATCAATTTTAAGCCAGTGAAGTTTTTTAATTTCATGGGCTTAAATTTGATATTCACATGAATGTCAAATATGTCCTCATGAAAATCAAATTATGGTTATGTGAAAGTCAATTTTAAGCTCATCAAATTATTATGACCCAGTGTGAGAATGCCACTTAGCACTTCTATGAGATATTCTAAGATCTTGGACTACATTTGTTTCATTGGATTAAAATTGGTGACAAAGCATTATTCATAGGATAATGATCTAGGAACTTTCTTGTGATTGGCTATTTATATAAATCAATCCCTTTTGCTTTTAATCCTTAAATACAAGGATGTTGCATGTCAATCATTCGAGCCTTCTGTAATATTTTAACTTTTCAACTGTGTCTTGCATCATCTGATTGAGTCTTCATGAGAAAGTAAGAAGTGTTGATCAAAATTTGAGGGCTTAAATGTGATTGGTTTGATGGGTTATATGTGGGATTCTATCACTTCTCCTCACATTGTTAAATCAAAGGATGAGATGAAGTCTGAACCATTGGATCACCAAAGATACAAGTTGTTTAAATTAAAGCTTAGGTTTTTCTCACTCCATTGGATCAAATTCTATGGCAAATCTTGAGCCATTGGATCCTACAATATATAAGGAAGTTAAGTTAAGACCATAGAGATATAAAAGACTTGGGATTAAGGTGTTAATAATAAGGTCTTACTCGTATTAATAAATAAGTCAAGGCTTTAGGATTAAAACATTAGGCTAAGGTATAAGTGAGGGAACAATCTAACATAAAAAGGGGACTCAAGGAACTATAATTAGGCAAACGCATTAAGACTAAGGTCACGTTACTATCAATAAATACTATGGGGCCTTAGGGTTAAAAATCTTAGTTTAAGTTATGAGATATTAAAAGGACCTTGAAGAATGAATAACCAGTTAGGCATACAAAATAACCTTTAAAGGGGGAATATAATAAAAGGGACCAAGAATTTTAAGTTAAGTTTTAGCTATGTTAAAAAACATGACTATGCTTAAAACATGAGATTTATCCTTAGGTCCAAAATTGATTTCAAAATGGTTCCCACTAATTTGGTTCCTACCAACATTCAAATTTAAACTAAGGGTTTATGGACATGAATTTCCCAGGAATAACACCATGGAACCTATGATTAAAATCCACAAATAACATTTATTATAACTTTTAGTCTAAATTAAATAAAAATAAAACCAATTAATCCTATTTTTAACAAAGTGGATGATCTTTAGATTCTATAAACGACTTGAACATGTTAAACTCAATATTTAAACCTTAGGGTTTCTCAAGGGTCCCAATTTTAAAAAAATGGGGGTATGTTGGACCTAAAAAAGGATGACTCATGGGGGAAGCATATAAATATGTTAGAACCTAAATAATTTTATTAAGGAAAATAATTAGGTCATTTACTTCATTTGATTAAAACCCTCACCTAAACCAGATTATGGTTGAAACAAACCTTACATTTGTAGACTTAGGGTCAAACACCAAGACATAACCAAATTGTGTGTGTACTTTTATTCCACTTACTATTTACCATGGATTATAAGTAACAACTTCCAATTTTCAAGTCCTCAATCAATAATACTTTAACTTGTAGCACGTATGGGTATTTATTAAGAACTATGATTTTCAACTTAGGGAAGGCTTGGAAATTTCTCTATTACCAACCAAGCATCCATATCCCTAATAGAGATGCCTTTAGCTCCACTCAGTGTCTTGTTCCACTACCATCCAAGCATCCATAGCCCCGATGGAGATTACCATAATCTCTTGTGCCTAAAAGCCTGATTTTGCATTATATCCTTATTTTTTATATTTTCTTAGATCTTTATGCTTTTAGAAAGGTTGGGAACTAGGTTATCCATGTCTTGGGATTTGGTCAAGTGTTTGATTTTTTGGAAAATAACTTATGGCTGCAACTTTACTCTAGGCAATGATCTTGATTAACTGTTACTATGGATATACCATGATGATTTGAGTTTCACCCTAAAATTGCAAGGCTTCTTAAAACCAACTTGATGTTGAGATGATGGTTAGGTTCTCATGTAATGATTAGCCTTTCTATTGGTCTTTACCAATTTCTCTATGTTATAGCATTTTGCTTTACATTCTAGAACCATGGTCATCTTATGCATGGGGTTCCACACCTACATTCTTTCAATAAAAATTCATAACTTTGAGTTTAGGATTGTCTTAGAGGACTTATTGGAATTAATCAATAAATCAACAAGAAATAAACATACAACAAAAAATAGGGAAGAAAGATATAAAAGGAAAACAAAATACCCACATGCTTATATATAAACAAGGGATAGGAAGGAAAGAAGTGAAAGAAAAATAGCTAGCCTACCTACTCTAAATATAACCATCTGATAGCTTACTCCATGAAGACCTCTAGAGGGGTAGTAGAGAAGTGGTGCTTAAGGTATTGACCATTGGTGGGAAATATAATCTATAATCCTTGTAGATATTTGAGCTTGAAGGTGTTGTTCCCCATGTTTCTAAAATATGGTATGGGCCAATCCACAATGGTTTGAATTTACCCTATTTTCCCTTAGGCTCAGATGATGTGTCCTAAAGGAGAACTAGGTCTCCCTATCTAAACACCTTGATCTTAGACATTTTATCAAACCATGTCTAGAATATGGTTTAATGCTTGATAAAATTATCAAAGGCTTTCTCTCTTACAACTTCCATCTGAATGATGTCCAACAATCTATAGTTAGCAAGATCTTATATTTCTTCCATATAATCTTACATAAATATTTATATATGAAATTTTAGAGTAATTATAAAGATAGGTTCCTATCCATACACTAATATATATGGTGAAGCTCTTAAGGCTTACTTGTTTCTTAGCCTATCAGTCCAAACCATAATTTAAAGAGCTTATGTCAGATCCTAGGCTTGTCTTTCATAGATTTTTTGATTGCCTTCATTAGGTTTTTACTTGTTAACTCAGACACTCCATTCCCTTAGGGATAATGGTTTGATTCAACCTTGAGAGTGGTGTGACTAACATAAGCCAATTTATTCATCTCTATAGAAATAAATGTAGACCCATTATCACACACTAGAGAGACTAGGGTTCCACAACTAGTACATATGTTTTCCTCCAAGAAGTTGATTACTTCTTCAATCATATATAGTTTCATGCCTATAGATTTAATCCACATTTTACAATAGTCTATGGTATTAAGGACTTATTTTTGACCTTCAGATGAATTGGGGTTGATTACCCCAACAAAAGTCTAACCCTCATTGAGCAAAGGGTTTTTCAATCATGACTGGTTGTATAAACATGGCTGCCTTTGGCTCTTTGGTGTTAAATATCTGAGATGAGTGACATTCCCTCACATTTTTGTGAGTATCCTTAAAAATAGTTGGCAAATAATATATATATATATCTAAGAATTTTATGGGTTTTGGTCTTCCCAGATGGATGCCCACTACTGAGCTTTTCATGAAAGGTCCTCATGATTTAGGTGGCTTCTTCTTATGAGACACATCTCAAATAAATCCATTAAAAAGTTTTCCTATATAAGATCCCATTCTTGATCAAGTAGTGGTTTTCCTTCAATCTTAGGGCCCTCTTTTACTCAATAGATAGACCTGCAAGATAAGTGCAATTAATTAGCAAGTGTATGATTGAATCATACCATTCATTAGCTTGAATTTTTTACTAATCTTCTTGAATAATACTTAGCCTAGGTTTAGTATTATCAATTATCTATATCAAACCTTGGTAGTTTACCAATTTTGTTGTTTTCATTTCGAAGTCATATTCTTGTAACACCGATAGTCACTTACCTCTTCCTTCTCCAAGATCATTATGAGTCAACATAAGTTTCATGGTAGGGTAAAGTAAGATAACATGTACCTAATTTATAAGGATATAATGCTTAAATTTCTTAACTACCTTAACTTATGCATATGCCTATTTATCAATCAATAAATAATTTAACTCAGTATTCTTAAAATTATCAAACATAAAAGAAATTGGCTGGTCACAACCTTCAATTTTATGAGTTAACACTACAACCATAGTGTGGCCAGATGCAAAGGAATAGAGGTAGAATTCCCTTGAGAAGTTAGGACTTATGAGGACTGGAGCCTAGTTAATGGCCTCCTTGATATAATTGAATGCCTTTCTACAATATTCATTCCATGTGACTTTGGCATCCTTCTTCAGCATGGTATTCATTGGTTTAATAATTTATACAAAAACAAAAATAAATTTTCTTACAAAATTTACCTTACCAAAGAATGAATTTAGCTCTTTTTTACTATTTGGAGGTTCTATTCTAGATATTGTCTCCACTCTTTCAAGATATATAAAGATCCCATCTTTGGTTATAGTGTGACCTAGTAATTTTCCTTTACTAACATAAAATATACTCTTCTTAGGGTTCAAGGAAATGCCATACCTTTTTCATCTTTAAAACACTTGTTGTAAATGCATGTAGTGATCTTCCCTATTTTTCAAAAAAATTGTTAGATCATCCATATAAATAATAATGCATTTACCTATTAGGCCTTGGAAGACATGGCCCATAGATCTTTAGAAGGTGTCTCTTACATTGATTAGCCCAAAGGGCATCCTATTTTAAGGAAAGGGCCCCCAATTTTTGTTGAAATATATCTTCATCCTATCCTCTCTATAAACCAACACTTAGTTGTAACCTGAAAAGCCATCAAGAAAAGACATCATAGCTGAACCTGAAATAACTTGAATCACTTGGTCTAGGGAAGGAAATGGATAGTTACCATTTTTTGGTGGATTTTATAAATTTCTAAAGTCAATAAAAATTCTAATCTCACCATTCTTCTTCTTTACTAGCACCAAATTAACCACCCAAGTGGAATGTTTGATGGGGAAGACTATCCTAGCATCTAATAATCTTTTGACCTCCTTGAATATTATGGGTTCTAAGACAAGGTTTATAGGCATCTATTTTATACCTAAATGGTTTGTAACTTTATTTAAGGGGTATAGTATGTGTGATGACCCTCAGATCAAATATCTTTAAGTCATCATAGGACCATGCTATGACATCCCTATATTGAGTAAGGGGCTCTTTGGATTTCTTGTTATTAATGTTTGTGTAGGCCTTTCCAACATTTACCAATCAAGGTTAACCATGGAGACCAATATAATTTTTTTTTTAATATTTCCCACTTACGTTGGGAACCTTGGAAACCTTAGTTAGTTTTCCTTGATCAAATAGTCTTTCTAAAGAAATCATCCCCTTGGGGATCTTGTTTTCATTTAGCTGAATGACTTTACCACCAAATTTGTCCTCCTTGGATTTAATTTCATTAGTCTCATCAATGATATGAGCATCAAATATTATATAATTTATCATTAAATATAATATCTATTGATCATCATTGAAGACTTGGAAATGGTTAAAATTTTCATGCACTAAAGGACAAGGGATCAACTCAATGTTGAAATTAAGGGAATCTTGGTTGGGCATGAGGTTGGCTACAGTAAATGCCAATTCATCAATAATTTGGATTTCTCCCATTATGATAGAAATGATTCCAAATGAATTAAATGATTCAATAAAATCACAAAATTTTAACTTATATCTCTTAAGATATGAGAGCTTGCATTGGTATTTGCTTCTTACCTGATTGACCACTAGTTTTGAATCCCCATAAACTAGTAGTTCTTTGAATTTGTTATTTATATCAAATTGTAAGCCTAGGATAAGAGATTAATATTTATTAAGGTTTTTAGTACAAGGTAATTTTATCCTATAATAAGTATGGTACTTTTTATTAGTAGGTTTAGTTAAGACAATACCAAATTTTGATCCAGCATTACACCTAGCACCATCAAATGTAATTTCCATAGTCCAAGAACAATGTGAGAACTCTTGGGATCAAATACATTATAATCCTATAGGGTAATAAATGATAATTATAAGTCAATTATGTTGAATTTCATTTAAAACATTACACTTAGTTATCATATGCTTCATTCTTGGCTCTTTTTTAACCCTGATTTGATTAGGAACCCCCTTCCAAGGTAGCCATAGGTGTGAGAAATATATGGACATGTAACCATTCAAAGCCTTGGTCCATTCCATAATCAATAATATTAAATAAAAATTAGGTATATAAACAACTATAATATTAATTAAATGTTGTACCCTAGGCTCAGAAGCTAGTTGCATATGTACATTTAAAAGTTCCTCGATTACCCTAACTCTAGATGTGTCTAATTGGGTGAAAACATTAATAGACTTAATGGGAGTTAGACCAAGTTATTTTCATATAATTACAATAATTATATGGTAGATTATCCTAAATCTAATAAGTAATTATGTAATTTCTTACCAAACATCCTGATAGTGAGCAAGAAAGGAGGAGACTTAGCCTTGGCCTCATGTATATTCACATTGGCATGATCGGTCTATGGTGGATTACTAGACTTATTTGACAAAAATTCTAGTAGAAGGTCCCTTTTATCTATAATAAATGTAAGTTCACATAAAGTGATATTATCCTTTTATCTTTTTCATGTCCTCAACTATGTTATAACTAGTCTTAGAAGAGCTAGGAATTTAAATGTTGGGTTTAAAAGTACTCCCTTTAGGTGGCTCTGGATTTTTTCTTGAAGAAGTGTTTAGAGGAGTTTAAAAATTATTTGAAGGTGTTGAGGTAATCAAAATATTCCTCTAATCCCTATTCCTTAATGGATAGGTCTTATTTAAGAACTATTGAAAGGTTTGGTTCTCCTTATGAATCTCATCAAGTTCATTTTCCTCTTGAAAGTGGAAATTGAAGGTGTCCACGATGAAGGCTTGATCAGATGAATTATATATAGAGGTACCTACACTATTATCATTGTTGTGTACCACGTCAAATGTATCTAACTCCTCTTGGAAAGCCTCAAAGGCTTTACAAAATTCTATACAATCAATTTCACCATACTTGGTTGTGCAATGTACCATGTAATAGTTAGGTAATGAAATATCAATGAGGTTAATGTCCATAGTCTTCTTTATAGAAGATGGTTCATTATTATTATTATTATTATTATTATTATTATTATTATTATTATTATTATGAAAACTATCATTCTAAAACCTATTAGTTGGCCTATTATACCTTTGAAATGAGAAGTTCCTACCTAAACTTTCAACAATATTTCCAATTTGTTTTTGCAACTGAAGGAAATTAGTACTCAACTTTTGGACAATTTTTAAGATAGATTCATTCTTATTTTTAGGAGTTTAAAAATTATGTACCTAGTTGTTATTAATACTAGAAATTGGAACCAAATCCCTTTGATCACTTGCATTTAATTCATTAATAGGATGATTTAAGAATATTAAATTTTTATTGGGAGCTTCATGACTCAATGATAACTAAGTTAAGTTTTGAAGCTGGTTTAATGCTAGGATATTTTGGTTGTTATTTGGGAACAATTTTATCATAGGTATTTATAGGTTGATATTTGGTATATAATATGCCATTTACCCTAGGGGATACATTTGATTATTGATGGTTAATGCTTTAGCATAGGCTATATCTAATGAAGTTATGGTTGGCATGAACCTTTTCAAAAACATAGAGGTCATGGGATCTACTGCATATTTGTAAATCTCTAAAGCTAAGACATCATTAGGCTTATAAGGATCTATGGTCCTAATAAACATTTTATGAAATATAGCATTAAAGGACCTAATAGGATAACTTGCATCTCTTCTAATGGTGGTGAACTAATGGTAGATAACATAAGGACTAACAATCTTACCAAACTGATCTATGAACACATTATTAAAATCATCCCAGCTTGTGATGTAATTATTAGGTAAGTTCAAAAACCATTCATAAGTAGCATATTTAAATTTAAAGGGGAATAACCTACAAGATATGTCCTCATGCACAAAATTCAACAATCTGAAGGAAGTTTTAAAGACTTTATATGTTCCTCAATAGTCACTATACCTATTAGACGAAATGTAGGTAAATACTTCTCAAGTTTATGTGGGAGGTCATGTACCACACTTGGTACATTGATCTAGAGATAATTTTTGGAAAAGTTCCCAAATTAGACTTAGAAATATATCATCACATAAGAACAATAAAAATATTTCCAATGGTATGTGAAGTTACAAAAATAGAGCTTGTCTGCTTCTTGTGTAGCTAGTCCAAGTATTGGTCAAAATAGGTCAACACTAGTCAAAATAAAAAAAATGATGATCGTAGAATGTTTATTATCTACTTCCATAGTGTATATTTAATTGAGATATTTCCATCACATTTTATGGTTCAAAAAATGGATTCCATATGTGCAAGTTATGACTAGTCAAATTTATGGTCAAACTTGATGACATGGCCATAAACTATGTGGAAATAAAGTGACATGGCAATATGGATCGACCTAGGTCTTTAATAATTATAAATCCCACCTTAAAAAAGAGGGATAAATATAAAACATCATATATTGGGGAATAATTATCACCTCATATTTTAAAATATAAGGGATAATATAAATCCCATAAAAAATGGTGAAATGGGATATTATCCAATCCCATCAAAAAAGGTGGGGATAATGAATAATCCCACTATTTGTGCACATCCAAAAAGTATATAAAGGGGTGAGGGGTTATTTGGAAATCATGGGAATTAGAATTGGAATTCATTCTAAGGTTTTAAATATCTTATGGTAGAGTCTAGAGCCAAAGAGCTGAGAGTTAAAGAGCCAAGAGCTAAAGTGTTGAAGAGCTAAGAGTTGAAGATACAAGAGCCAAAGTAAGAGATGAATCTAACTATATGCTGAGAGACCTAATTTGAGTTTTTTTTGAGCCATTTTTTAAAGTCTTGAAGTAAGAATTTTGGCAAAGAAATTTAGGAATGCAAGATTTATTTTCATGATAGGAAGGTGGAAGGTCCATCCATGATTTCTAATACTTTTCAAAGGTCTATTGTTGAGTTTTATGCAGTCTCAAAGGTGTGCTTTGAGAAAGTGGAGAATCTATCTGAGATTTTTGAGATTCTTTGAGGGGCTAAACATACACATTTGGAAGTGTTCCAAGAAGGTGAAGAATCTATCTAAGAGTTTTGAGATTATTCAAATTTCTATAACATGTAAATTCATTATTGTTCTATAAGGGTTGCCTTGTACTTGTAGATATTTAATAATGAATTGGTTCAGCTAATTTATGAACCTAGAGATGTAGGCATTGCCAAAATTTATAATCAACTCTTCTGTAACGTGGTTGGTATTCTTGCATTGATTTTATTTAAGTTGATTATTTTATAGATTAATTTTAATAGATTTAATAAATTACCTAGAAGTATCCAAGGTAAGATTTTTACATAGAAATTAGTGATAATTTATAGATTAGTTTGGTATCAGAGCATTTCTTCCTAGTCACTAACAGTTTTTCTACATTATGTTAGTTTGTATTTGTGTATTGGCATAGAAATGTAGGCTATTTGGGACCATATTGAAGCAATGGATATGAACCATGATGGTTATAATAGAGGAACAAGGACAAAGGAAAGGATCATGCTATCCCAAGTACCAGTCAACATTCAAAATCCCTAGTTCAATAGAGGACACCATTTGGACCTCCAAAATTGTCTTGCAATTTATAAGAGCCTCCAAATAGAGTGTTCTAATTATTTTAAAGGGATGTGCCATTATACTTGTGTTTGATGGCAACATCATAATGGGCTATGTGATTACTAACATTATACATCGATTGGGCTTGGCAACATTACCACTATCGTATGCCAAAATAGTTGGTATACAGAATGACATTGTTTAAGGTATAGAAACATGTTATTTCACCTTGTGATTTATATCTATAAGATAGTTCTAAGACATGATGACTCTCAACATCATCCCATTGGAGATGAATGAGATGGTTCTAGGAAATTTATATATCTTCACCTGGTAAGCATATTTTATAAATGATGGTATAGAGCTTCACTTGGATCACACTTGGATCATGTGTTTTGAGATAGGGTAGGTCTCTAGACATAGTCATGATGATTCTAGTTAGACATTAGACTCATATGTATATGCTTATAGAACTAGCATAAATAATGTGCTAGTTAGGATGTATGAATAAGACCCATGTGGGCAGTATTGTGACATACACCATGCACAATTTTTAAAGACCCAAGAGGCACTATTTGTATCTATATATACATGCATTATATAAATTATAGTTTTTTAAATTTTGGATTCACCTATAGAGAAGAATTGAGTGATAGGTTTATCATACTCAATTTGTCTTCTCCCATTTTGGTAGACATTTTCCATTAATAATGATATATTTAGATTAGGGTATGATATATTCTTATTTCTATCAAGTATTATTCTACAACGAATAGTTTAATATACCCATGAAGCACTAGGTCTACACATGTACTTTTGTGTAAAGGCCATTGAGGCTATGCAACAAAAGAGGACATTGATGGATGTGGTATTATCCACATGCATACTTCTATGTAGAGGCCCTTAGATAACTATGTAGTAGAAGAGGATGTTGATGGATGTGTTATTATCCACATATACTTCTGTATAGAGGCCATTGTAGCTATGTAGTATAAGAAGATGTGGATGCACATGCAAAATCTCATATTTGTGTAGAGGCTTGTAGTAGCTATGTAGTAGAGGAGATTTAGGATCTCAATTTTGTGTAGAGGCCCTTATATATTCATGTAGTAGAGGATAACATAAATGCACATACAAAATCTTAGATCTGTGTAGAGGCTTGTTACAGCTATGCAAAAGAGGATATTCAAGATCTCAGTTTTATGTAGAGGACTTTGGATGGCCATGTAATAGAGGAGAAAATGGATGTATGTGAAAAATATTAGATCTATATAGATGCTTATTGAGGTCATACAATAGAGGAGATTTAGGATCTTAGATCTATTTAGAGGCTCATTATAGTCATTCAGTAAAGGAGATCACTAGACTTGTATGTAGATGCTCATTATAGCCATGTAGCAAACAAAATCACTAGACTTCTATTTAGAGGCTTATTATAGCCATGTAGTAGAAAATATCACTTAGAATTTGGTGTATAGGCTCGTTATAGCCATGCAATAGAGGAAATCACTAAACTTCTAGGTAGAGGATCATTATAGCTATGTAGTAAAAGAGATAACTAGACTTTTATGTAGAGGCTCATTGTAGCCTTACAGTAGAGGAGATCACTAGACTTCTATGTAGAGGCTCATTTTAGCCATGTAGTAGAGGAGATCACTAAAATTTTGTGTAGAGGTTTAAATCAACTATGTAGTAGAAAATAACACTAGGCTTATCTGTGTAAAGGCTCTTATGAAGCCATGTAGTAGAGGAAGTCATCACATTTTGAACCTTAGTTCTATGTAGAGGCTATTGATGATCATGCAGTAATAGAAGAATTATGGAAGATGTGATCAATTATTTGTTTCAAGTATTGTAGGCATAGTTATGGACCCTGAGTAGATCAATAAGACCTAGTGGAGTATCTTCAGAACTGATAGGCATTTCAATGGATACCAACTTTTAGTGGACCAAAATCATTCTTAATGGGGAGGTATTATTCAAAGATCATTTTTTTAAAGTTCCCAAATTATAGTAAGACTTTTACCATTGAATAGGACTTGTTAATATCTTTCTAATGATATAAAAAACTCTAAAAATAGAGCTCATTTACTTTTTATGCAACCAGTCCAAGTTTTAGTCAAAGTAGGTCAACAAGTGGTCAATGTTGGTAAAAACCGAAAATTTGATAATCTTGGAACGTTTATGAACTAGCTCCATGGTGTATATATAATTTGGAGCTTTTCAACACATTTTATGATTTAAAAATGAAGTTCATATGTGTAAGTTATAACCAGTGAAATTTATTGTCAAACTCAATGGCATGGCCATAAAGTGACATGGCAATAAAGTGACATGGTAATAAAGTGACATGGTAATAAAGTGGCATGGTAATATGGCTTGACCCAAGCCTTTAATAATTATAAATCCTAACTTAGAAAAGGGAGATAAATATAAACCATCGTATATTGGGGAATAATTATCACCCCATATTTTTAAATGTAAGGGATAATATAAATCCCATAAAAAATGGTGAAATGGGATATTATCCAATCCCATCAAAAAAGTTGGGGATAATGTATAATCCCACTATTTTTACCCCTCAAACAAGTATATAAAGGGGTGAGGGGTTATTTGTAAATCATGGGAATTGGAATTAGAATTCATTATAAGGTTTCAAAGCTCTCAAGGTAGAGCTGAGAGCTGAAAAGCTAAAGAGCCAAAGATCTAAGAGCTGAGAGCTAAAGAGCTGAGATCTGAGAGCTGAAGAGCTAAAGAGCTGAGATCTAGAGTAAGAAACAAATCTATTCATATGTCGAGAGACGTAATTTGAGTTCATTTGATCCATTTTTAAAAGTCATGAAGTAAGACTTTTGGTAGAGAACTTCAAGAATGTGAGATTGATTTTTGTGATAGGAAGGTGAAAGGTTTGTATATGAGTTTTGGGACTTTTCAAAGATCTATTTTTGAGTTTTATGCAATCTTAGAGGTGTGCTTCTAAAAATTAGAGAATCTATCTAAGAGTTAGAGATTTTTTGAAGGGTTGAACATACACATTTGGAAGAGTTTTAAGAAGGTGAAGAATCTATTTGAGAGTTTCAAGTTTATTCAAAGGTCCATCTCATGTAAATTCATTATTGTTATATAAGGGTTGCCTTTTACTTGAAAACATTTAATAATGAATTAGTTTAGCTAATTTGTGAACCTAAAGACATAGGCATTTTCAAACTTCATAATTAAATCTTTTGAAATGTGGTTGGTATTATTTCATTGATTTTATTTAAGCTGATTATTTTGTGAATTAAATTTTGGTAGATTTAATAAATTGCCTACAAGGATCTAAGTTAAAAATTTTGCATGGAAATTAGTGACAATTTATATATCATACATTAATTGAAGACTCTCCTAACCAAGCCATACTTAGATAAAGATTAAAGGCAAAAGTACCTTGAATGGGTGAAGTTGCAAGGGACTTGGATCTCTTACACCTACTTTTGTTTCATCTTTCATTTTTGTGAACTTCAAGTTCAAGTAAGGGTTCCCTAGTTTTTGAGTGTGATCTTATTCTAATCCTAGGCAATTCTAGCTTGAAAATTGAAGATCCTACCTAAAATATGATGTATCAAGTTAAAATTTATAAAGAACAAGAGTTAGACATGTACATTGAGCTTATTTTACAAAGGTGGTATGAAAAAATGCAAAGGATGTTGATCTTTGATTGAATTATCTCAAAGATGCATTTAACTACATGACTATGGTTTATATTTATAAGTCTAAGCCTAAAGAAACTCATATCTATGAAAGATATTCCCACCTTGGATAAAAATGAGTTGTCCTAATCTCAGATACTATGGATTTTAAAAGCTAAAGCTAAATTTACTAGAAACAAGCATCAGTGCCCAAAGAACCTTTAAGGAAGTACAAAGATGGACTATAAAAAACAAATATCAATGATATTTATACTTTTAAGCACATAATTCACTCAAAAACATAAATATATACTAATATTTAGATAAAATAGTCTAAGATTAACCAAGATTCAGATAATTTAGGCCCTCCTTTTAGTGCTAATAGAACTTTTCCTATTGATGCTTCTAGATGAACCACAAGTGATATTAGTGCTTAAAGAACACTTCTCATTTTATAATTTAGAAAATTCAGGGCATGAGTTGTAGGTTTTGGCAATCTAGTTTCCTGTGGTGAAATAGTAGTAGAGCAAGATAAACTATTCCATAATTTCTAAATAATTTGGTGGTTGGGATCCACCTTGGTCCATTTTTCATGAATTTCTAAGAATATATGTTAATACTTAGTGAATTATGCTCTAGATTTAAGATACAAACTAATCTAAGATATTATTTATAATGAAGATAAAACTAAAGTGATCTTGGAGTAAAAAGGAGAAAAGAGAAGGGTAAGGCAAAAAATAAAAGAGTGATTACCAATTTTAGCCTTAAGCATTATGACAAAGCATCAATTTCAACTGAGTATGCATTGAAACCAACATATAATGTAAAACAACCTAAGCTCAAATTCCACTATATACTAGGCCAATTTCAAAGGATAGTGTGAAGAATCACAAGTAAAAACTAGTTCTTCTTTAAATATTTAATACTAGTATCAAATAACACATGCACATCTAAAAATAGATTAAAATGAAAATGAAGGAGAACCAAAGATCTTTTAGCTATTATAGAATGTTACACAACTTAAAAACCATGTGATTACAAAGATACAACTTAAAATTTCAAGACACCATTAAAATTCAAGACCTTAACTATCAATTGATAGAAAAGCTAAAATGATAATTAACACATCAAAACTAGACAATCCTTGCATAATTCCTTTGATTATATTAATTGCTTCAAATTGTATACCAATAAAGATCAGGTAGTATACCAATAAATTACAGAATATAGTGTACAAAGATAAGGACAACTATCCTTACAAGTTCTAAAATACACATGTTTTTCACAATCATACTGACCTAGAGGCAAATATGCTAACAAACTAGCATATGCATTTACAATGGAATATTTTATTTCAAAAGTTACAAAACTCTAAAAAGTAGAATATTGCTCAATTTATCAGTGGGCCCTCTACTTTCTACTATTGGAGAATGCTCATGGATTTAACATACTACTCATTAACTAGCTCTAGGTCTACTATAGGCTTTAGGAGATGCTCCTCCTCTTGATATACCTAGTCATCAAGCTCCTTATCATTCCTATCTATGTATTCTTTAATATTCCTAGCTTCATTTATTCTTTATCCATCATTGAATATCATGTCTAATATTTTATTGTTTTCGACCCTGGATTTACCTTGGCTCTTCCCTTTGATTTCATGGGTTACCAAAGTAACCCTATGTTTTAATTCCTCATCACGTATGATTGCAAGGGTAGTGGGTTATGTAGGGTATGTAAGCATAGTTCCAAGAATTTGTTCAATCCTTATAATTATCTCCTTATCATCATTCGAGAGCCTTTTCACATTATTATGACAAACACTCAAATTCTAGACCTTATCTACCTCAATTCCTAGGATTACACCTAAGTGTCCCAAATTGATGGTCTTGAAGTTTAGGATCTATTTCTTTTCTCGATTTTTGAGGAGTTAGGCTATTTTATCCTCTGAGGCATGCCACTAGGTGACTAAACTCCTTGGTAGTACACACTACTCCTCTATTTCACTCTACCTTCATTTTAATGACTTGAGTGCTTCGAGCATGTCATAGAATGACTCATCAAGCATCTTGTTTATCACCTCAAGAACTAATAAAATTGCCTTTCTATTTTCCTTTTCCTTTTGCAAATTTAGGATCTTGTGCTTTAAGTATTGGACTCCATCTTTAGCCTATGTAGACTACGCTTCAATTAGACTTTCCACATCTTCTTTATGAATGGCTACTTCACCAAGCTACCGGCCTCCCATAGGGGTTAAACCTATAAAGGTTCCTCCTTCTGAAAGGTGAATTCCTCTATTCTAACCACTATTGTCCTAGTTGTTATTCTCTCTAACCCAACTATTTCATGGTTAAAATGGATGGTAGTAACTGGATGCTTAAATTTGGGAGGTTCTAAGACCTCCACACTTGGGCTACTAAATGCTCTTAGATTATCCATCTTCTTGTCTTTTGGTACCTAAATGACCATAATTCTATTTTCTTCATACTCTTTCATCATATCCCTTATCCATGGATTCATGTCATCTTAAATCTCAATGTCAGCAACTCTTGTCAAAGCCCATGAATGTGAAAGAGAGGGGATCTTTTATAGTTTCCCATAAATTTTCTAGTCAATAATAACCTATCCATGAATATAGATTTCATCATTGAATAAATTTACCTCACTTTTGGGGTGAGGGATGATCAACCTTGGTCTTTTCCTTGGTCCCATAAGAACTAATGCTAACTCTACTTTCCTCTTCTCTATGGATGCTACAGGGATGAGATCTTTCCCTATATCTTCCTTAGGCTCCACCTCCCTATCTAAGTCATAGGCCTCTTCAAGTTCTTGGAGGGCACCCTCAAGTGTCTCTTCTAATTTTAAGGTAATAATATCTAAATATTATACTAGAAAAGGTGGCCTTTGTTAGACTATTGAATATGTGGTTCCTTCTCTATGACTTTCTTTTAATTTCCTTTCTCTGACCTTCTCTTTCCCATAACCTTATGGATTTTATCTTTTCTTAGGTTACTCTTGGGGCTAGGGTTATGTATATTCTACCTTAGACTATTCTTAGGCTATCCCAAGTGGTCTTGGTAGAAAGTGATATTGAAAAGTATGCATTTGTCATCTCTCCCCAAATGGCTTGTCATCCTTGATTAACCTATGCTCCATCTTGATGTTATGGCCTTGGATCTTGGCCAAAACTTCTTCATAATTCTTTGCCTTTATGTAGATGGTTTCATGAACACCAAGTTGATGTATATACTTAGGATTTGGGATCTTCTTGTCCTTCAAGTGGCTAGCCATTATTCCCTTAGGATATGACATCTTAAGTTCATCAAGTTGAAAACCAAATTAATCTCTATGTCTAGCCATGGTCTCAACTTATTTCCAATGCTACAATATGTTCTTCCCAATGATTAGGGGAAAGTGGTGGAGAAGACCTTTATTATTTTCTTTACAAGTTCCATCAATGTAATGTAGGAATTGGGAAGCAATTTCTTGCTTGTCCAACTTGCTAAGAACATAAATTGGCAACTTGCAAGGTTGGGACATGATTCCCTCAATCTTGATGACTATGCAATTAGGGTAATCCCAGATTTCATCCATTAATTCAATATACTTCTTCATTATGGGGTGGACCCTATGCATAGAAACACCTATGATGGACTCAACTATTATTGGATAAATGTACTCACAAATGAACTACATGTGGTTCTTGTATTTGAAAATATGCAATTTAGATTAATGGTGTGAAAATGTGGCTTTGCTATTTGGGGACCAATTACAAATTCTTAGGAAAGTAATAGAGGTTAGGAGGGCATCTAGTAGGTATGACATTATATATAATTGCTTAGATGTATTCCTATTTATGGCATTGAATTACTTGATGAGTAAGACATTGATTAATCTTTGATTATAGGGGTGAGTTTATCTTTCACCATGAAGTGCACGTATGAGACCCATAGTTTATTCACATAGGTGGTTGAAGGAGCACCAAAATACTTATTTAATAAGTTCATTATTACCCTAATTCCCTCCCTAAATTGGATGATATGGATCTTTCCCTCTGATTCTCTAAAGACATATGGTCCTTGATGTAACCAAGGTTTTAGGATAGAGTCCAGGTCATATTTGGAGGACCACTCCTTGATTTTGGATAAATCTACATGGGGATTAGGAAGCTTTTAATACCCCTCAAATGCTATGGGAGAAACATATGCTATGATTTTCAAGTTTCTTTCCCTAATGATCCACTAATTATCAATTCTATAATAAAAAAAATAGGGGCAAGGACATCGATGTAATATAGTACCTCAAGTTTTTCCATAGCATGGTGAAGGCTTGCCATCTAAACAACAACTAAGTCATAATATATCTAGCTCACTGTAGCAATCCTTTGGTCTTATTTTGTGATTGGCTTCAATTATTTGATCATGAAAAAGATCTTAGTCTAGTTCCTCACATTTGGAGATTTCAAGGCTATATTATCAAATTTGGTATCCTTGAAGATCCTACCTTCATTATCCATTGATAAGTATAGCTCAGACTCCTCCTTTAGCTATTGTCTGTGAGCTACCATTATCTTTATGTATCTGAATTTGTTTATACTAGTATCAAATGATCTCTATGAAATCCCTCTTGTACTCAAAAACACAATTTAGCTCCCTTTTGATCGAATGGTGACCAAATGAATAAAATTGAGTTACTTTTATGTAGGGTTTGGGGTTTTTTGAACTTTAATGGTAGGAAATATCTAGAGTCTCACTTATACATGCCTAAAATTTGATTTGGACCTTTGATTTTAAACCTTTGCATTTTCAAGCCCATAAGATCTTATATTTTATCCTTTTGTGCTTGCATGTTGCCCATGTAGCACTGGTATAGATATTTCATGGCATTTTTTATAAATGTACTTTAAACACTAGCCACTGGCATTTAAAAATGGCCCTTTTATTTGACTTTGTTGGATCAAAATCAAGGATTATCATGAGCCTTTGATCATATTTTGGGCCTTTTCCCATGATTGGTTCCTTTTATTACAAACCCCTATGGTAGTGATACTTGGTTTCTTTACGTGATTCTCCATGCTTTAAATCTTTGGCTCAGTCACTTGTTGAATGAGCATTATCCAAGTGTCGAGTTTGTAGGCTCTTGGGGCCTCATTGAAAAATCTTTGGGTGCCTTCATGTCGTTGGATCAAAATCCAATGACAAAGTGTGTGCCATTGATCTTTAAAGATGCTTGAACCTTAAGTCATCACATTATTAAGACCATGAATTAGGATTAATTCCATTAGGATAAGGTTTATTTTTCTTATTAAGTATGAAATAAACCTTAGGATAGGGGTTTATGCCTAGGTTTTCCAATTTATATGCAAGGGGGCCATGGCTTAAATATTCTAGGCCAATGTTTATGTCATGTTTAATAAATACAATTTAAACATTGATCTATATTATTTATGCCAAGGATTATAAAATATGCTCAAAAGGATCAACATGACAACAAGGTCCCATAATACATAAGATTTTATTGCATTGATAAAACACATTAAAATATTTAACTAGATGCATTTGGTCTAAATTTTATTCTATAAGGACTCTATTTTCAAAATAAGACTTAGTATAATTCTATAATTTAAGGATCATGATGTTTGAATAAAAATTTATGGGGAACTTAACGTATAGACTTAGACTAGGTTTATTTTGCATACTTAGATTATGAGACCATTTCCACATTTTGTAATTTGAAGACTTGTAGTGTTTGAGCATCTTTCAACCACTTCCCTTGGACTATAAATCCATTTTTGAACTTTCTATCAAGTTTTTAGAGTGCATTTTGACCATGTGCATGATAATTCATTAGCTTAAATTTAATGATCACGTAGATGCCAAATACATCCTTATGGATGTCAAATGATGGTCGTGCGAACATCAATTTTAAGGTAGTGATGTTTTTAAATTTGATGGGATTAAAGTTGACGATTATGTGACATCAAATACATCCTTATAGACATCAAATGTTGGTTATATTAATTTTAATTTTAATGTCATCAAATTATTATGACCTAGTGTGAAAATTCCACTTGGCATGTATGCGAGATCTCCCAAGATATTAGACTACGTTAACTCTATTAGATAAAAATTGGCAACAAAGTGTCAGCCATAGGATCATGATCTAGGAGATTGCTTATGATTGATTTATTATATCAAATGGGCCCTTTTGATTTTAATCCTTGAATACAAGGGTGCCACGTGTCAATTATTTGGGCCTTCCATAGTATTTTGACTTTTCAACTATCTCACATGGTCTAATTGAGTCTTCATGAGCAAGCGAGAATAATTGATCATGATCTAAGGGCTCAAATGTGATTGGTATGATGGGTCATATGTAAGATTCTATCAATTTTCCTTGTTATATTTGATCAAAGGTTGTGATGAAGCATGAACCATTGGATAACTAGAGATGTAAGTTATTTAAATCAAAGCTTAGGTTTTCCTTACTCTATTAGATTAAATTTCATGATAAAGCATGGGCCATTAGATCCTGTAAGATGCAAGGAAGTCAATTTAGGACCATATAAATGTAAAATACTTAGGCTTAAGGTGTTAATACTAAGGTCTTACTCATATTAATAAATACATCGAGGCCTTAGGATTAAAACCTTAGGCTAAGGTATAAGTTAGGGACCAATCTAACATAAAAAAGTGATTTGATGAACCAGAATTAGGCTAAGGCATTAAGACTAAAATCCCATTATTATCAATAAATACTATGGGGCATTAGGGTTAAAGTTTTAGGTTAAGTTATGGGATATTAAAAGGACCCTGCAAAATGAATAACTAGTTTGACATACAAAGGAACCTTTAAAGGGGAAATATATAACAAAGGGGACCAAGAATTTTAAGTTAAGTTTTAGCTATGTTAAAAAACATGACTATGCTTAAAACATGAGATTTATCCTTAGGTCCAAAATGGATTTTAAAATGGTTATTGCTAATTTGATTCCTGCTAACATTCAAAATTAAATGGAGGGTTTTCCTAGGGTTTAGTGACATGAATTTCCTAGGAAAAACACCATGTAACTTATGACTAAAAGCCACAAAGAACATTTATTAGCACTGTTAGTCCAAATTAAAGTGAAAAAAACCAAGTAAGCCTATTTTTAATAAAGTGAATGATCCTTAGATTCTAAAAATAACATAAACATGCTAAACTCCATGTTCAAACCTCAGGGTTTCTCAAGGGTCCTAATTTTCAAAAAATGGGGGTATGTTGGCCCTAAAAAATGGTGAATCATGAGGGAAATATAGTAATATGTTAGAACCTAGAGACTTTGATTAAGGAAAATAATTAGGTCATTCACTTCATTTGATTAAAACCCTCACCTAGACTAGATTATGGTTGAAACAAACCTTATATTTTCAAAATTAAGGTCAAATACTAGGGCATAACCACACTATGTGTGTGCTTTGAGTCCACTTACTATTTTTCATGGAGTCTAAGAAATTAATTCCAAGTTTCAAGTCCTCAATCATTAATACTTTTAATTGTAACATGTATGGGTATTAATTAAACACCATGATTTTGTCTTAGGGAAGGCTTCGGTATTGCTCTGCTGCCAGCCAAGCATCCATAACCTTAATAAAGATGCCTTTAGATCCACTCAAGGCCTTGATTCACTACAAGCAAAGCATCTATAGCCTTGGTGGAGATTACTATAATCACCTATGTCTAAAATATTTTAATTATATAGTGTGTCCTTAGTTTTTGTATTTTCTTAGATCTTTATGCTTTCAACAAGGTTGGGAACTAGGGTAGCCAGGTCTTGGGATTTGGTCAAGTGTTTGATTTTTTTTGGAAAATCACTTATGCTTACAACTTTACTCCATTATAATACGTTTATTAAGTGTTATTATAGGTATACCATGATAATTTGAGTTTTCACCCTACAATTACAAGTCTTTTTAAAACCAACTTGAGTTTGAGATGATGGTTAGATTCTCATGTAATGATTAGCCTTTCTATTGGTCATTACTAGTTTCTCCATGCTATAAAATTATGCTTTACATTCAATAACCATGGTCATCCTATGCATAGGGTTCCACACCTACATTTATAAAATTTGGGAACCTTTAAGAAATATTTATAACTTTGAGTTTAGGATTGTCTAGGAGGACTTATTAGAATCAAGGAATAAAGCAACAAGAAAGAAACACACAAAAAAAAGTAGGGAAGAAATATAGAAAAGTAAAACAAATAAATACACACATGCTTATATAAAAACAAGGGATAAGAAGGAAATAACTAAAATAAAATTAGTTAGCCTACCTACTCTAAATCTAACCATCTTGCAGCTTACTCCATGAAAACCTCTAGAGGGGTAGTAGATAAGTATTGATTAAGGTACTATCCATTGGTGGGAAATATAAAATATACTCCTTATAGATATTTGAGCTTGAAGGTGTTCTTCCCTAATGTTTCTATAATTTGGTATGGGACAATCCACAAGGGTGTGAATTTACCATGTTTTCCCTTAGTCTTAGATGTTTTGTCCCAAAGGAGAACTAGGTCTCCTTATTTGAACACATTGATTTTAGACCTTTTATCAACCCATCTCTTAACTATGATTTGATATCTACTAAAATTATTAAAGGTTTTATCTCTTGCATCTTCCATTTGAATGCTATCCAATAATCTAGAGTTGGATAAATCTATATGTAAGAAATTTGAGAGTACTGGGAAATATAAGTTCATATCCATACACCAATAGAAATGGTGAAGCTCTTGAGGATTTCTTGATTCTTATCCCATCAACCCAAAGTGAAAATTTAAAGAGATTATGTGTAGTCCTAGGCTTATCTTTGGTAGATTTCTTAATTGCCTTCATTAGGTTTTTATTTATTGACTCAAAGACTCCATTACCTTAAGGATAATGGTTGGATGTAAACTTGAGAGTTATGACATTATCATAATCCCATTTAGTCATCTCTATATAAATGAATGTAGACCCATTGTCACACACTAGAGAGATTGGGGTTCCAAACCTAGTACAGATGTTTTCCTCCAAGAAGATGATTACTTCTTTAGTCCTAAACTATTTAATGGATACACCTTAAATCCACCTTATATAATATTTTGTGGTAGTAAGGACATAATTATGACATTAAGATTAGTTGGGGTTAATTACCCCAACAAAGTCTAATCCCCATTGATTAAAGGGTTTGCCAATCATGACTGGTTGTAAAGGCATGACTACTTTTAGCTCCTTGGTGTTAACGATCTGACATGAGTGACAATCCCTCACATGTTTGTGAGCATCTTCAAAATGGGTTGGATAATATTATCTAGCTCTAAGAATTTTATGGGTTATGGTATTCCCATATGGATGTCCATTGCCTAAATTTTCATGAAATGTGGTCATGATTTGGGTGGCTTCTTCTCATGAGACACATTTTAAGTAAATAATTTTAAATTTTCACCTATTTAAGATCCTATTCTTGATAAAGTAGTGGGTTTCCTTCAATATTAATGCCCTCTTTCACTCCTTAGATAGACTTGCAGCATAAGTACCATTAAATAACAATTATATGATTGAATCGTACCATTCATTAGCTTGAATGTTTTTCTTATCTACTTACATAATACTTAGCCTATGATTAGTATTAGTAATTATGTGCATCAAACCTTGGCACCTTACCAAATTTTTTTTTCATTTCCAAGTCATATTCTTGCAACATCAACATCCACTTACATCTTCATTCTCTAAGATCATTCTAACTTAACATAAGTTTAGTGGCAGGGTCAGGTAAGATAGCATGTACCTTATTTTTAAGGATATAATTCTTAAATTTTTAAAGTTATTTAACTAATGAATATATATGTTTATCAATCAATGAATAATATAAATCAACATTCTTAAAATTAGCAATCATAAAAACAATCTGGTGGTCACACCCTTCAAATTTTTGAGTTAACACTGTAGCCATAGTGTGGTCATATGTGAAAGGAATAGAGGTAGAAGTCCCTTGAGAAGTCAGGACTTATGAGGAATAGATCCTAGCTAATGGCCTCCTTGATATCATTGAATAAATTTATGGAATATTCATTCCATGTGACCTTGGAATCCTTTTTCAACATGTCATTTAGTGGTGTAATAATTTTTTTCAAAACTAAGAATAAACTTTCTTACAAAATTTAGCTTACCAGAGAATGATTTTAGATATTTCTTACTATTTGGAGGTTCTATTCTAGATATGGCCTCCACTCTTTTAGGAGATATAAATATCCCATCTTTGGTTATAACATGACCTAGTAATTTTCCTTTAGTCACATAAAAGATACTCTTCTTAGGTTCAAGGAAATTCCATACCTTCTACATATTTCAAGAATTTATTGTAAATGCATGAAGTGATCTTCCTTATTTATAAAAAACTATTAGATCATCCATATAAATAATAATGCATTTACCTATCAGGCCTTAAAAGGCATGGTCCATATCTATTTAGAAGGTGGCTCCTACATTGATTACCCTAAAGCAAATCCTCTTGTAAGCAAAGGTCCTCAACATTTTGGTGAAAGTTTTCTTCATCATTTCCTATCTATCAACCAACACTTGGTTATAACCTGAAAAACCATCAAGAAAAAACATCATAGATGAACCTCAAATAACTTGAATCACTTGGTCTAGGTAAGGAAGGAGATAGTTGTCCTTTTTTGATGCTTTGTTTAAGTTCCTAAAGTCAATACAAAGTCAAATATCACCATTATTCTTCTTGAATAGCACCAAATTATCCACCTAGGTGGAATGTTTGATGGGGAAGACTATCCTAGCATTTAATAATATTTTGACCTCCTTGAAGATTATGGGTTCTAAAATAGGGTTTATAGGCCTCTATTTCTACCTAAATGGTTTGCATCTTTATTTAAGGGGTATAGTATATGTGATGACCCTTAGATAAAAGATCTTTAAGTTATCATAGGACCATGCTATGACATCCCTATATTGAGTAAGGAGCTCATTAGATTTCTTGTTTTCAATGTTTGTGTAGGATTTTCCAAAATTTAGTAGCCAAGGTTGATCATGGAGTCTAAGATCAAAAGAAATATAATATTTCCCACTTACCTTGGGAACCTTGGAAACCTCAGTCAGTTTGTCCTGATCAAATAGTCTTTCTAAATCAATCATCCTTTTGGGAATCTTGTTTTCATTTAGCTGAATGACTTTACTACCAAATTTGTCCTCCTTGGATGTAGTTTCATCAGTATCATCAATGATATGAGCATGAAATGATCCAAATTATCAATGAAAACTAATAGCTACTAATCATCATTGAAGACGTAGAAATGGTTAACATTATTAGGCACTGAAGGATAAGGGATAAACTCAATGCTAAAATTAGGGGAATCTTGGTTGGGTATGAGGTTGGCTACAACATATGCTAACTCATTAGTAGCTTGTTTTTCTCCCCTAGAGATAGAAATGATGAAAAAATCATCAAAGGATTTAATTAGATTCTAAAATCTACACTTATATCTCTTAAGATATGAGAGTTTGCATTGGTATTTGCTTCTTACCTAGTTGGCCACTAGTTCTGAATCCCCATAAGCTAGTAGTTCTTTGACTTTATTATTTATAGAAAATTATAATCCTAGGATAAGGGATTTATATTCAGTAAGGTTATTAGTATAAGGTAATTAGAACATATAATAAGCATGGTACTTTATATTAGTAGGGTCAATTAAGACAACACCAACACCTGATCTAACATTACACCTAACACCATCAAAATGTAATTTCCATAGTCCAATAACAATGTGAGAACTCTTGGGATCACATACCTTATCAGAATATAGGGTAAAAACACCTAATTATAAGTCAATTATGTTGACTCTTTCATTTAAAAAATTGTACTTAGTGATCATATACTTCATTTTTGGATATCTTTCAACCCTGATTTGATTAGGAACCCCCTTCCAAGGTAGCCACAGTTGTGATTAATCTATGGACATGTAACCATTTAAATCCTTGTTCATTCCCTACTCAATAATATTCCACAAACATCAGGTATATCAACAACTTATATATCAATGAATTGATATACCCTAAGATCATAATCTAGTTGCATATGTACATTTAAAAGTTCCCTAATTACCCTAACTCTAGATTTGTTTAGTTGGGTGACAACACTATCAGACTTAATGGGAGTTAGATCAAGTTATCTATATATACATGAAGGCATGATATTATTAGATGCTCTTAAATCTAATAATTAGCCTTGGCCTTTTCCATGATCATATTGGCATGATCAGTCTGTGGTGGACTGTTGGACTTCTTTGACAATGATTCTAATAAAAGGTTAATTTAATCTATAATATACGTAAGTTCATGCAAAGTGATATTATCCTTTATATTTTTCATGTCCTAAACTATGTTATAACTAGTCTTAGAAGAGCTAATAATTTCAATGCTAGGTTTATAAGTACTCTCTTTAGGTGGCTTAGGATTTTTGATTGAAGAAGTGTCTGGAGGAGTTCCAAAATTATTTGGAGGTGTTGAGGTAGTCAAAGGATACCTCTACTCCCTTATCCTCTTGGGATAGGTCTTCTTTAAGAACTATTGAAAGGCTTGGATCTCCTCAGGAATCTCATTAGGTTCATTTTCCACTTGAAAGGTGAAATTGAAGGTGTCTACCATGAAGGCTTGATCAGATGACTTAGATCCATAGGTACTTCCACCACAATGCTTATTAAGGACCACTTAAAAAGTATCCATATCCTCTTGGGAAGCCTTAAAGGCTTTTAAAAAATTATACAATCAAGTTAACCATGCTTATTTGTGTAATATACCCTGCAATAGTCAAGGAATGCAATATTAGTGAGGTTAATATCCATAGTATTCTTTTTAGAAGATGACTCATTATTCCTATTATTATGAAAATTATCATTCTAAAACCTATTAGTTAGCCTATTATACTTTTGAAATGAGAAGTGTCTACCTAAAATTTTGAAAATATTTCCAACTTGTTTTTACAACTCAAGGAAATAAATACTCAACTTTTGGACCTTTTTTAAGATAGATTTATTCTCATTTTTAGGAGTTTTCGATTTATGTACCTAGTTTTTATTAGCACTAAAAATTGGTACCAAATCCCTTTGATCACCAAAATTGAAGCCATTATTAGGATGATTTAAGAATCCTAAATTTTGATTGGGAGTTGCATGACTCAATGATGATTGAGTTATGTTTGAGAGCTGGTTTAATGCTGGGATATTTTGGTTGTTACTTGGGAACAAGTTCATCAAAGGCATTTATGGGTTGATGTTTGACATAGAATATGCCATTTACCCTTGGGGATACATCTGATCATTGATGGTTATTACTTCATAATAGGCTCTAGCTAATGAATTTATAGCCGGCATCAACCTTTTCAAAAACATAGAGGTCATAGGATCTACTACATCTTTGAAATATTTAAAGCTAAGACATCATTACGCTTATAAAGATATATGGTCCTACTAAACATTTTTTGAAATATAGAATTGAAGGAAATATAGGCTCACTTTCATCTCTTCTAATGGTGGTGAAATGATGGTAGATAACACAAGGACTAACAATATTTCCAAATTGATCTATGAACACATTATTGAAATCATCCCACCTTGTGATGTAATTATTAGGTAAGTTCAAAAACAATTCATAAGTATCATTTTTAAATGTAAAGTGGAATGACTTATAAGATACATCCTCATGCACAACATAAAACAATTTTAGGGTAGATTTAATAGAATTTATATGTTCCTTAGTAGTTATTATACCTATTTGACTAAATGTAGGCAAATACTTCTCAGGGTTATGTGGGAGGTCATGTACCACACCTAGTACATTTATTGAAGACTCTCTTAGCTAGGCCATACTTGGATGAATATTGAAGGCAAAATTACCTTGAATGGGTGAAGTTGTCAGGGACTTAGATCTCTTTCACCTACCTTTGTTGCATCTTACCTTTTTATGAACTTCAAGTTCAAGAAAGGGTTCCCCAGTTTTTGAGTTTGATCTTATTCTAATCTTGGGAAATTTCAGCTTGAAATTTAAAGATCATACCTAAAATATGATGTATCAATTTAAATTTTATAAAGAACATGAGTTAGAACTATATATTGAGCTTATTTTACAAAGGTTTTATGAAAAACTACAAAGGACATTGATATTTGATTTAATTAGCTCAAAGATGCATTCAACTATGTAAATATGGTCTATATTTATAATTCTAAGCCTAAAGTAATTCATATATACAAAATATATGCCCACCTTAGATCAAAACAAGCCATCCTAACCTTAGATACTGTGGATTTTCAAAGCTAAATCTAAATTTACTAGAAACAAGCATCAATGCCCAAAGAACCTTAAAGGAAGCACAAAAATGCACTATAAAAAACAAAGATAAATTATCTTTATACTTATAATCACAAAATTCACTCAAAAACATAAAGATATACTAATCTTTAAATAAAATACACTAATATTAACCAAGATTTGGAGAATTTAGGCCCTCCATCTAGTACTAGCAGAGCTTCTCTTGTTGATGCTTCTAGATGAACCACATATGTTCTTAGTGTTTAAAGAACACTTCTCATTTTATAATTTAGAAAATTCAGGGCATGAGTTGTAGGTTTTGTCAATCTAGTTGCCTGTGGTGAAATAGCATCAGTTTAAGATAAACTATTCCATAATATTTATATAATTTGGTGGTTGGGAGCCACCTTGGTCCATTCTTCATGAATTACTGAGAATCTATGTTAATACTTAGTGAATTACACTCTAGATTTAAGCTATAGACTAATATAAGTGGATATTTATAATGAAGATAAAACTAAAGTGATCTTGGAGTAAAATGGAGCAAAGAGAAGGGTAAGGTAAAAAAAAAGGAGTGATTACCAATTTTATCCTTAAATATTATGACAAAGAATCAATTACAATTGAGTATTAATTTAAACCAATGTATAATGAAAAATAACCTAAGCTCAAATTCCACTATATACTAGGCCAATTTAAAAGGATAGTGTGAAGAATCACAAGTAAGAACTAGTTCTTCTTTAAAGATTTACTATTATTATCAAATAACACATGCACATCTAAAAATAGAGTAAAATGAAAATGAAGAACTAAATATTTGTCAGCTAATCTAATATGTTTCACAAATTAGAAACCCTATGATTACAATGATATAACTCAGAATTCAAAGACACCATTCAAATTCAAGACCTTAACTAGCAATTGAGAAAAAAGATAAAATGACAATTAACACATCAAACATAGACAATCCTTGTAAGATTCCTTTGATTATATTAATTGCTTCAAATTATACAAAGTTGCTCAAAATATCTCCCTTTTACAATTGGTAATACGTGCCTTTATAGAAAGATCAGGTGGTATATTGATAAGTTACAAATAAAATTTTACAAAGATAAGGACAACTATCCTTATGAGTTATAAAATACACATGATTTTCATAATCATAATTACCTAGAAGAAAATATGCTAACAAACTAACATATGCCTTTACAAAAAAATATTATATTTCAAAAGTTACAAAACTCTACAAAATATAATATTGCTTGATTTGTCGGTGGCCCTCTACTTGTTATTTTTGGAGGATGCTCGTGGCTTTAACATGTTGCTCATCAAATAGCTCTAGGTTGACTATAGGCTTTAAGAGACACTCCTCCTCTTGATCTACCAAGACATCGAGATCCCTATCATTCTTATCCATGACTTCTTTAATACTCCTAGCCTCATTTATTCTTTCTCTAGTATTGAATATCATGTCTAGGATTTTATTATTTTCAACCCCATATTTACCTTGGCTCTTCCCTTTGATTTTATGGGTTACCAAAGTAGCCCTATGTTTGAATTCCTCATCACTTATGATCCCAAGGGTAGTGGGATATGTAGGATATGTAATAATAGTTTCAAGAAGTTTTTTAATCCTTGTAGTTAGATCCTTGTCATCATTTAGGAGCCTTTCCACAGTATTATGCCAAGCACTTATATTTTGAACCTTACCCACCACAACTCCTAATATTTCACCTAAGTGTCCCAACTAATGGCCTTAAATTTTGAGATCTATTTATCTTCTTGAATATTGAGGATTTAGGATATTTTATCCTTTAAGGCCTACCATTGGGTGACTAAACTCCTAACTGGTACACATTACCCCTCTAATGTACTCTACATTAGTTTCATTAACTTGAGTGCTTTAAACATGTCATATAATGACTCATCAATCATCTTGATCATCACCTCAGGCACTAATAAAATTTCATGTATCTGCAAGTTTTCCTTTTTTTTTTGAAAATTTAGGATCCTCTACTTCAAGCCTTAGACTCCAAGTTTAACCTATGCAGACTAGGCTTTAATTAGAATTTACACATCCTCTTCATGAATGGCTACTTCACCAAGTTGCTGGCCTCCCACAAGGGTTAAACCTACAAAGGGGTCCACCCTATAAAAAGTGAATTCCTCTATTCCAACCACTTATATCCAATTTATTCTCTCTAACTAAGTTGTTTTAGGGTTGAAATGGATGGTAGTAATTAGAAGCTTGAATTTGAGAGGTTTTGGGACCTCTACAACTGAGTTACTAGATGCTCCTAGAGTATCCATATTATTGTCTTCTAGTACCTAAATGACCAAAATTCTCCTTTGTTCTTGGTATTTCACCATAGCCTTATCCATGGATTCATGTCATCTTGAATCTCAATGTCAACAACTCTTGGCATAGCCCATGACTGGAAAAGAGAGGAGATCTTTTATAGTTTCCCATAAATCAACTAGTCAAGAATGACTTTTCCATGAATAGGGAATTCATCACTAAACAAATTTACCTCACTTGTGGGGTTAGGGAAAATCAACCTTGGTCTTTTCCTTGGTCCTAAAAGAATCACTGCTAACTCTACTTTCCTCTTCTTTGTGGATGTCATAAGGATAAGCTCTTTACCTTTACCTTCCTCAGGCTCCACCTCCATATCTGAGCCATAGGCCTCTACAACCTCCTTAAAGGAACCCTCAATTTTATCTTATAGCTACAAGGAAATCATGTCCAAATATTATATTGGACAAGATGGCCTTTGTGGGAGTGTTAAAGATGGGGTCCCTTCTCTAGGCCTTTCTTCTAATTATATTTCTCCAACCTTCTCTTTCCCATGGCCTTGTGGATCTTGTATTTTATTAGGTTTCTCTTGGGGTTGGGGTTATGGCTATTATACCTAGGGATATTCTTAGGTTATCCTAGATGGTCCTAGTAGCAAGTGATATTGTAAAGGATGCATTTTCCATCTCTCCCCAGATGGCTTGTCATCCTTGATTAACTTGTGCTCCATCTTGATGTTGTGGCCTTGGATCTAAGCCAACACTTCTTCATAATTCTTATCCTTGATGTATATGGTTTCATGAACACCAAGTTTATTTAAATACTTAGAATTTGGGATCTTATTTTCCTTTAAGTGGCTAGCCATTCTTCCCTTAGGATCCCACATCTTAAGTTCATCAAGTTAAAAACTGAATGAATCTTTATGTCTAGCCATGGTCTCAAATTGTTTCCAGTCTTACAATATGGTCTTCCTAATGATCATGGGAAAGGGGCGGAGAAGAAATTTCTTCTTTTATTTATAAGTTACATCAATGCAATGTAGGAATTGGGAAGTAATTTATTACTTAGCCAACTTGCTAAGAACATAAATTGGTAACCTACAAGACTGGGACATGATTCCATTGATCCTGATGACTATGTAATCAGGGTTATACTAGATCTCACCCATTAATTCAATATACTTATTTATTAAGAGGTGGAACCTAGGAATAAAAACACCTATGATGGCCTCAACTATGGTTGGATAAATGTAGTCATAAATGAGCTACATGTGGTTCCTGTATTTGAAAATATCCAATTTGGAGTAATGGTGTGAAATAGTACCTTTTATATTTGGGGACCAATTCCTAATCCCTATGAAATTAATAGAGGCTAGGAGGGTGTTTATTAGGTATGAAAACATGTAAAATTGCTTAGATATCTTCTTTTTATGGCATTAAATTTATTGATGAGGAAGACACTGATTAAATCTCCACTTAGAGGAGTAGTTTTTCTTCCACCATGAAGTGCACATATGGGACCTATATTTTATTCACATAGGTGTTTGAAGGGGCATAAAAATCCCAATTTAATAGGGTAATTATTACCTCAATACCCTCCCTAAATTGGATGATAGGGATCTTTCCCTCAAAGTCTCTAAATACATGGGGTCCTTGATGTAACCAAGGTCTTAGAATAGAGTCTAGGTCATGCTTAGAGGTTCACTCCTTGATTTTGGATAAATATACATGGGGAGTAGGAATCTTTTAATACCCCTCAAATGTTATGGGAGAAACATATACTACCATTTTCAAGTTTTCTTCCCTAATTATCCACTCATTATCAATTCTACAATAAAAAATAGGGGTAAGTACATTGATGCAATGTAGTACCTCAAGTTTGTTCTTTTTTTATGATTGGATTCAATTCTTCAATCATGAAAAAGAGCTTAGACTAGTTCCTAATATGTAGAGAATTTAAGGCTGTAGTATCTAATTTGGTATCCTTGAAGATCCTACCTTCAATATCCATTGATATGTAGAGCTTGGTATCCTCCTTCAGTTGTTGTTTGTGAGCTACCATTGTCTTTGTTTCTATGATTTTGTTTATACTAGTAGAAAATGGTCTTTGTGAAGGCCCTCTTACACTCAAAAACATAGTTTAGCTCCCTTTTGATTGAATGGTGACCAAATGAATACAATTGAGTTGCTTTTATGTAGGGTTTAGGGGTTTTTGAGCTTTAATGGTAGGAAATATCTAAAGTCTCAGTTATATATGCCTGAGATTTGATTTGGACCTTTGATTTTAAACCTTTATGTTTCCAAGCCCATGAGATCTTATATTTTATCTTTTTGTGCTTATGTGGTTCCCATGTTGCACTGGTCTAGATATTTTTCAACATTTTTCATAAATGCCTTTTGAACACTAGTCATTGGCATTTAAAAATGCCCCTTTTATTTCATTCCATTGGATTGAAATCTAGGATTAGCATGAGCCTTTGATACTAATCTAAGCCATTTCCCATGATTAGTTCCTTTTGTTGTAAACCCCCATGGTAGTGACACTTGGTATATTTATGTGCTTCTTTGTGATTCAAATCTTTGGTCGGTTGCTTGCTAAATGAGCATTAGCCACACATCAAGTTTGTGTGCTCTTGGGGCCTCCTTGAAAAGTCTTTGGGTGCCTTTACATCATTAGATCAAAATATAGCATCAAAGTACATGCCATTGATTTGAAAAGATGCCCAAACATTAAGTCAACACATTATTTAGACCATGAATTAGGATTAAGTCCCTTAGGCTAAGTTTCTTTTTTTTTTTCTTATTAAGCATGAAATAAACTTTAGGCTATGGTTTTATGCCTAAGTTTTCTAATTTATATGAAAAGTGGCCATGGATTAAATATTCTAGGCCAATGTTTATGACATGTTTAATAAACACAATGTAAACATTAGTCTATAATATTTATTCCAAGGCTTATAAAATATGCTCAAAAGGATAAACATGACACCAAGATCCCATAACACATAGGATTTTATTTCATTGACAAAACACATTAAAACCTTTAGCTAGATGCATTTGGTCTAAATTTTACTCTATAAGGACTCTGTTTTCAAAATAAGACTTAGTATAAGTCTATAATTTAAATTTCATGACGTTTGAATAAAATTTCATGGGGACCTTAAAGTATAAACTTAGACTAGGTTTATTTTGTATACTTAGATTATGAGACCATTTCCACATTTTGCAATTTGAAGACTTCTAGTGTTTGAGCATTTTTTGAGCACTTCGCTTAGCTTATAAATCCATTTATGATATTTCGATCATGGTTTTTGAGTGTATTTTAACCTTGAGTATGATGATGTATTATCTTAAATTTTGCGGTCATGCATACATCAAATGCATCCTTGTGGATGTCAAATGATGGTCATGAAAATGTCAATTTTAAGCTAGTAAAGTTTTTTAATTTGATGGGATTTAAGTTTATGATCATATGGATGTTAAATAATTCCTCGTGGACATAAAATTATGGTCATGAAAACATTAATTTTAAGCTCATCAAATTATTATGACTTAGTGTGAGTATACCACTTGGCATATCTTCAAGATCTCCTAGGATATTGGACCACATTCACTCCATTAGATCAAATTTGGAAATGAAGCATCAGCCATAGGATCATGATCTAGGAGCTTACTTGTGATTATTTATTTATATCAAGTGGGCCATTTTACTTTTAATCATTGAATACAAGGGTGCTACATGTCAATTATTTGGGCCTTCTATAATCTTTTAACTTTTCAACTGTGTCTTGCATCATCTGATTGAGTCTTCATGAGCAAGTAATAAGCATTGATCATGATATAAGGGATCGAATGTGATTGGTCTGATGGGTTATATGTGGGATTATATTAGTTCTCCTCACACTATTTTATCAAATGTCATGATGAAGCATGAACCATTAGATCACCAAAGACGCAAGTTGTTTAAATTAAAAATCATGTTTTCTTCACTCCATTAGATCAAATGCCATGGTAAAGCATGGGAAATTAGATCCTACAAGATGCAAGGAAGTTAAGTTAGGATCATAGAGATGTAAAAGACTTAGGATTAAGGTGTTAAGACTAAGGTCTTACTCATATTAATAAATACATCGGGGCCTTAGGATTAAAACCTTTGGCTAAGGTATAATCAAAGGACCAATCTAACATAAAAAAATTGACTCAGGGAACTAGAATTAGGCTAAGGCATTAACATTAAGGTCCTATTAGTATCAATAAATACTATGGGGCCTTAGGGTTAAAGTCTTAGGCTAAGTTAGGAGATATTAAAAGGACCCTACATAATAGATAACTAGTATGACATACAAAGGAACCTTTAAAGGGGGATTATAACAAAGGGGACCAATCATTTTAAGATAAGTTTTATCTATGTTAAAAAACATGACTATGATTAAAACATGAGATTTATCCTTAGGTCCAAAATGTGTTTCAAAATGGTTCCAACTAATTTGATTCCTTCCAACATTCAAATTTAAACTGAGGTTTTTCTAAGGTTTAGGGACATGAATTTCCTAGGAATAACACCATGGAACCTATGAATAAAATCCATAAAGAACATTTATTAGCACTGTTAGTCTAAATTAAAGAAAAACAAAACCATGTAACCTTGTTTTTAATATAGTGGATGATCTTCAGATTCCAGAAATGACCTAAACATGCTAAACTCTATGTTTAAACCTCAATGTTTCTCAAGGGTCTCAATTTTCAATGAATGGGGGTATGTTGGCCCCAAAAATAGCCTCAGCTCAAAACACAAGAGAGAAAGGGGTAGCACCCATAGGAGTTTGAATGCTAGTATGATATGCCCATAAGGTGAAGGGGATGTGCAAATATCAATCCTAACCAGATACATTAACCATTATAGTTAACATGTTTTTAATATTTTTGTTAGAGGCTTCCACTTATCCATTAACTTGTAGATGATAGGGTGATGAGAAACTTATCTTGATACCAAACACATCATAAATAATTTGGACTTGTTTATTTCTAAAATATTTGCTATTATCAATGAAAATTTTATGAACACTAAAATGATAGATGATGTGATGGTTGATAAAGTTGACAATATTTAGATTTTGTTGAGATGAGAGTAATATCTTCCACCCATTTGGTGAAATATTCCATTTCTGATGATATAATGATGTTGCTAAAAGGAATGGGGGTTAATTTCATCAATAAGATCCAAACCCCATTATGAGAAGGACCAAAGATCTTTGGATACTTGGAGACTCTGGCTAGGTGCATGATGTAAATTAGCATGTTGTTGACATTTGACACACTTGGCTATTGATTGATGGGTAAGAAAGGTTAAGGTCATGAAAGTCGACACAAATGTGAATTCCCCCTATGGCTTAGGTGATAGGTATGAAATTTGAGACCCATTGAGGATAATCAATGGGTTGGATGAAATTGATGGATATGAGACATTGAAGATTTTCTTTGACAAGAAGGGATATGTAATGGTGCATTTATTGAATTTTTTGCCTAACTATTTTGCCATCATAGATGGTGACTATGTTTTGTGTAGTAATAGATGGGTCAATTCCTAAAATTTGACTATAAGACCAAGAAAATGCTATGTTGTGGTCTTGAAGGAAGGAGGGGAAGTCTTGGAGCTATTCATAATTTAGTGATTGGCCAATTTTGATAATGCATAGGTTATTCAAAGTTCTCACATTGATATCCATGGTGGATTCATTAAACATGGTTGAAGTCTCAAGAGGAAGAGATTTATGGATAGAGGAATCTTCTACACCAAGATAGGTTATTAATGGTAGGAGAATTATCTTCTACCAACTCAAGATGGGTCAAAAGAATGGTCATGTTCACCCCCTCCTTTTGATAAGTTAGGAGTCTAAGACTGATCATATTGATGAAAAAAATTTAGGGAGGATGATGTTGGAATCCTTAGTTGTCAATGGTGGAGTGGAAGGTAAGGATGGGATCTCCTAGTCAATGATGGTAATGGGAGGTGGGTTGGTTTTATTTCTAGGTGGCTTGAAATCAAGGCCATGATTTTCTTGAGGATTTTAGGTCTTGATCAGAAGAAACTCATGAAGCCCATGTTCATACTAACCTAGAGCAAATCCATTTGAAGCACACCTATAAAGATATATCTTGGAAAAATTTGGTTTATCTAGATAGGAGAAACCATAGGTGAATGGCTAAGGTGAGAAAGAGGTGGTGGGAGTGACAAGGGGTTTATCAAGTCCCCCATAGAGGAAATTGGTTTTACAAGTTGAGGGCTCAGAATGAATAATGACTCTAATATTGGGGTCCTAACTAGGTTATTGGTCAACATTCCCATACTCTTAAGGAGTAGGAAAAGTGTCTAGTGTTAAAAGGTGATACTCCCCCAATGAAAGATGTTGGGAGGTTGATTCCATAGGGTCCATTATGGGAATTTGGGTAGAAAGGATGGATAAAGTAGTAGACATTTCATTGATAGAATAAGATGGGACTTCATCTTTTAATTATTTAGGATTATTAGATGGATGAAGGAGAACATCATTGGGTTGGTACATCATGTTACATGATATAAAAGGACTCAAGTTAGCTTGTATGGTAACAACTTGACCTTCATGTTTGAATTTGATGCATCAGTGTAAGGTGGATGGCACACAACCCATGGAATAGATCTAAGGGTGTCTCATCAAAATGTTATACTAGAACTCACCTTATATTATGTAGAAGAGATTAGGAAGCATGCAGGTTCCTAAGTGAATGTGAAGGACAATAGTTACCAAATTTGTGGCCATGGTATCATTTAATGATCATAGTACTACTGAGGTTTCTGATATAATGTTCTCAAGTAATTTAATTTGGTTATATGCATGGGAGGAGATAATGTTGATGCTAGCTCCTCCATCAATCATAACCATTTTTATGTGGGTTTTGTTGATGTACATAGTAATGAAGAGGGGAGAATTTGGATTATCTAGATGGATGGAAGATATTTCCAAATCCTTGAAGGTAATAAGGTTGGAATGTTAAAGAGCTCTAACAGAGGTTGTTTTAGGTTGTGGGTCTTCTAGTTGGACCTATATGGATTGAAATATTCTATCATTGCTTAGAAGTGGTAGGTAAAGGTATTTATTAGTTCATACAAACTCATCTTCAATGATGTTTAGTGAATTTATTTCAAAACTACTCCTTGGATAGATTTGGAAGGATTGGATTGAGAGGGACCCAAGATGGACACCTTGGGATTATTGGAGGGTAAAGGTACTTGGTGTTGGCTGGTCAAGTGGTTTGTGGAAGAGGGATATTTCAATGGAATGGACACCTTTTCCTTTCCCATATCTTTCAATTAAGCCTATGATCATGTGACCACATGAATGGTATGGATCTAAGAAAGAATCAGGCTAGAGGATTGCTTTAGTTTTGCTTCATGGATTAGTGGTGGGATCATAAGAGGCTCATATAACAATAAATCATCCTCATGATATATCTGATGGATTAATACTTGGAGATATTTGTAGTTCTTAGTATCATAACCAGGTGTTTTATGGTATGAGCATACTAATTTGTCATTATACTAGATGGTTTAGGAATATGTGGGTTAAATTATTTGATAGGTGGTATAATTAAGTAATATGATTGTAATAACCTCCACATAAGGGTTGAGTAAGACTCAAGTAAAGGTGGAAATGGTGTGGAGGTCTTAGGTTTGGTAGTTAAAGTGGAAGGATTTTTAGGAGTAGGTGTGATGGTAAGAGATTTGGGTAAAAGAGCATTCTTAGTGTATGGTTTTGGTATATATTTCTTGGGGGTAAAAGGTGTTGGGGTAGATGCCTAAGAAGTAGGCATTTTGGTTATATAAAGTTTGGTAAAAATAGGTGAGGATGAAAGTAAGAGTGATGGTATCACCAAAAGTGGTGGTTAGATTTGGGTTTTGTTTGGGATGGTCAATTTCCTTACTAAGGTAGAAGGGTGAGGTCCCAAAATAGAAGACACAGTGAAAAGGGGAGGTAGATTTTGGGTTTGTGAAATCTTAGGTGGTTTCACCTTCTTTTTTGGCTTGGTTTGGGGTTCCTTTGTTAGGTTTGGTGAAGTTAATTCCAATTTCAATGAGGGGTGAGTAAGGTCCTGAATTGGGAATATACCAAGGTTTTTTGTGCGATTGGTTAGAATGGTATAAGGTGACTTGGTTATTTTAGGTGGAGTCAGTTTGGATAGTTCAGGTATGGTTTGATTGATAGAGGTTTCTACTAGATTAGTTGTGGTTAGTGGGTTCTATAGTGAAAATAGAAGGTTAGGATAATAGTGGCATGGTTGGAAGCTCTTGCTTGGTTGGGTAAAGAAGCTTGAGATGGTGACAAAAGGTGGCATGATCTAAATTGGGATGGGATAAGTACTCTAATTTTTGAACTAGTCTATAGAATGGATTATAGATGGGTTTGATCCCTTTGATACTAATCTCAAAGGTCAAGCCCATGGGTGGAGAGAGAGAATTGGTTACCTCATCTTTTTCCTCAATCAAAGGCTCTAAGTTTTGGGAAGATAATTTTTCTGTGGGAGAGGTAGGTAGATTGATCTCTTTATTAGGGATGATTTCTAAAGGAAGAGTGGATTACTATATGATAGAGGAGAAAGATACAGTGGTAATGGATATCTCTTTTGGTATGTCTTCCAAAAGTGAGGTGGGTGACTCCACTACCTTGATGAGTGGAAAAAAGGGGATAGTCATTTCCTTGGTCTCATTTTCCAAAGGAATGGGGAGTGACTCCACTATCTTGATAAGTAGAGGGGAAGGAAAGGTGATTTTGTAAATGGCTTTCTTAATAACAAGTTAATTAAGAACCATGTTAATGGTATGGACCTCATGTTTGTGAGAGGATTCCACTCTATTGTGTTCATTTTTCATGGAAGGGGCATGTTTGGGAAATGGATATCAAAATATGTCAATGGATTTATTTGGGGGTGCATTGGGGTTATCCAACACAAGTTCCCCATTATATATGAGGTCTTGAATGACATTTTCAAAGGTATTACACCTATTATTGTCATGTCAAATGACATGGTAAAAGTCATACATTTTTTTCTCCTTATACCAACTAGTTACAAGATGAGAGGAATCAAATTGTTGTGGAGGTTTGATCAAGAAAAGTTGTATGCTATTTTATTTTAACAATTTGTCTAAGACTAAAGCATATGATTCCCCTATTGTAGTGAATTGATTTTTTTTGTTTTGGTTTGGGTTTCTATTATTATAATTAGGTAAATTCAAAGAGTTGGATTGGTTAATAGCCAATGGAGGAGGGGTTTTAAAGACAACCACATTCATGGTTCCTTTGTTTTTGGAGTTAGTGTTAATTTGGTTATCAAGTTTTGAGGAGGGAGTATCATTTGATTTGAAGATGGAATTATTTTTTCTCAATTTCAACTTCCCCTCATCAATGGATATATTCTCTAATTTTAGTCCCATGGTGAAAGCTTCATCAAATTTCTTGAAGCTCTAAACCCATAAAGTAGAGGAGATGTGTTTGGCACAAACTCGAGTAAAGAGTTCAATTAGCTTGAGTTGGGGCAAGGAGAAAGAGAGTTGATTTATCAAGCCTGTCCAATGGGATAAAAAGTTAGCTATGGATTCATTTTCAAAAATTTTGAATGGAGTAGATATCAATGATGGAAACTTTTTGAGAGATGTTTATGGAAAAGTGATCCAAGAAAGTTTGAGCTAATTGGGTAAAAGAAAATAAGTAGTGATTTGTAATATAACTATACCTATCTAGTGTTAGACCTGACAAAGAAATGGGAAAGGTATAGAGAAGGAGAGCATCATCATAGGCAATCATATAGAAATAATGTCTAAATTATCTCAAATGTTGTTGAGGGTCTTCCTTGCTCTAAAATTTTAAATTTTTTGTAAGTTCTCATTAAGGAGGGTAAGGTAGAATGGGGATAGATGGGTGATTTGGTTCATTACATATTTGGTCATAAGATAATAAGTTATGGGCACCAAAGATAGTTGAATCCAAAGTATCAATTTTTTTGATTAACATTTTGACAAGATTTGTTTATGGTTGTGCACCCCCATAGTTATAAGGTAGATTATGTTGGGTTTGGGTAGGAATAACATATGGATAGCTAGTGGGTGGTTGAGAAGCTACCACATATTAGTATGTGTACATGGGTGGTTGGGATGATGTCACATATGAATATGTGGAGATAGGTGGTTGGGTGGAAGGTATATGTACATACCTTTATGGGTTAGGGACATAACTTAGGTTTTGTGTAATGGGCATCTATTGGGGGATTGACATAGGCTGGGTTGGAGGTATGGTTAAGTTTGTATATAGGGGATATGTTTTAACTTTGGTACTAATGGGTGGAAGGGTAGTAGGTATGAGGACTACCAAGATCTATAATGGAGTGAAGGTAATGGGTTAGAAATAAGAACGGTGGTGACACCAGTAGAGGGTACTCCTATAATTAGTGGAGTGCCAATACCCAAAAGTTGGGTTTCTCCTATCCTATAAAGGTTATTAGTTGGGGTGGAAGGTGTTTGGGTGTTGGTTGGTTGGGTGGGTTGGTTTTGGATGGTGGTATCAATGGGGTTATCGGTAGAGGATGATGCTTGAGTGACTAAGGGTTGGGTGGAAATGGTGGTAGCATAAGTATGGCCCATAAGGTGGGAAGGCATTTTGTAGGGTGGGTCAATATGCATAACCAAATTAGGGGTATGGTGAGATATGCTGTTAAGGTAATGTTGGAGGGATATGGGGTTGTTATATAGAAAGGTAGTGAAATTTGTATCACCTTGGGAAACTGTCTGAGGGAGGTTAGGACTCATAAAAGGATGGGGAGAACTCTATTCATCCAAGATGTACTCCATGGGTGAAGGAGAAGAGGAAGATGTATTATTAGGAGGTGGATCTTGATTTGTTTGGTTTCTTAGTTGTTGTCTAGTTAAAACTGTGTAGATAAGGAAAAGATGAAGATATAAATAATCTCACAACCCAAACAAAGAGAAGATAAGAAAAAAGTCAAGGAAATGAAACACACACTAAAAGTATGTAAAAAAATATTAAGGGTTTTTGTAGTCTCTCTTGTGGCTTATGCCTTAATATTTAAGAACTACATGACCCAACTTGGTTTGTAGAGTAGCTATGAAAAAATAAATATATGATTGGTTTCAAGTTATGTTTAGGCTCTCAAAGGGATCTATGCTAGAAATTAGTACATGGTTTGATATTGGGGCCTACCCTCTCACTTCACACACCACATTGATAAGGGTGTCAATTGCTTAGCCAAAATATATCAAATGCCATAGATTATACTCAGCTAGTGAACTAAGTTGGTTCTCCCCTTGGTAGTGAAATCCAAGTAGGATAGCTAGGAAAGGTGACTATTAAGTGATGAAATCCCAATTGGGCCTTATGTAAATGTTTTTATACTTGATTAGGTATAAGTGGTTTGGTCTTGTGTGTGTGATAAGAGTGAGGTTATAGTTAATTCACTTGATTAATTAAGCTATGTGAGCTAAAATGAGTAATAAAATAATATATGAATTCAATTTTAAGCCCAAAATAAAATTTTGATTTCATTATATGAGTAGAAAAATAAGAAGTACCTAGATACAACTATAAATCCAAGGAAATAATCAAGGGTCCCATCGATCATGCTAGAATGTTTCATGTAAATTTTGCTTTATTTATTTATAAAAAAGTTATAAAACTTAAAAGAAGAGTGAGGTTAGTATAACCTAGATTTGGTTTACACTCCATGATCTAGATGGTTGTAGATACCCCTCTTTAGCTTGGGAGTAATAACCTATGGATAATAAATTACTAAAGAAATGGTTGATTAGTTAGATAATAGGGTGGATTGCCTAGCACAAGCTAGATCTAAGAAGCACAAGATTTTTTGGAGGCTATCAATCCACACTTTTAAATAATTAAGTTATAAAAGTGAAAGATAAATTAATTACATGAATAATAGAAGATATTAAAATCAAATACAAGGAGTGATTGAAAGAGATGACTTAAACTAATTATAGAAATAAATAATTAGATATTAATTCTAAATAAATCAGACATTCATAAAATAGGGTGATACTCTGTGATTAGGTAGAAACTCAAAAAGTGAGATTTGGTTAGGGTCTGATAGGTCAAATAAAATTGTTGTTAGAATTGTCACACAGTGACCATCAGTGGTTGGTGTGAAACCATTGGATTTTGGGTGATACTTGATGGTTGGGTAATCATTAGCGGTTATGGATAGACCATCGATGATCAAGGTGACCATTGATGGTTATTGTGGGTTTTGGTTTGGGTAAAGGTAGGTCTGATTGGGAAGGTTGTTGAGTTATTCTGGGAGGTGGGTTTAGCCTAGAGGCTACTTATGAGATAGAAAAAAAGTACCTAATTATTGAAAATAGATACTTATATTTATTATTGCTGATTTGAAGGATGTTGAGGTGTGTGGCTAAAAAACTGATTGTTGGAGCCTGGAACAATTTTGGCAATGTAAGGGTACCTTAGCTATTAATTGATGAGAAATATAACTTTATATCTCTATTACACCCATTAGAATCTTTCCTATATTTTTTATAAGAATACTTGAAAAATAGGTTCTGATACAAGAAACTCTAATAATTTTTTATGATCTCTGTTGATTGATCGCCCCCTATTTCACCTCCTCCTCTCTTTTTATAGATGGAAGGGAGAGGTGAAAAAATAAGTTCAATCATGGTGTTAACAAGTCATCTAATTTTATTCTTAACATGCATAATTATGAAAGTGGCTAAGAATAAAAATTCAAGGTGGAAGTTGAGATGGAGTTAACCCTTAAGGTAGTTAAAGGCTAACTAATGATAGTTGGGTCTAACCATTAGTGGTTAGGGGTTGACTATCATCATTTGATAGGTAAAAGTTAAAATGGTCAAAGTGAGTTATTTTGACTTAGTTTTGGTGGTTTAAGGTTGTGAAATAGTCCCTAGGGGGTTGTGAGGTGGTCTAAGGGTTAGCTTGACATCTAGAATCATAGTGTACAGTTTTCTAATGTCTACACTTGTCATACTCACAATGATTCTATCTAAGGATCTACTAGAACACATTCAAAGTCACTCTAAATTGATATGTGTCCCCAATGAACCCATGTGATGATGTTTCATGTCATTCTCATAGAGTTATGACCTAAGATTGACTAGATCATCTTTGAGAGCAACATGTGTCTTCACCTAAGCCACATGATTAACACAAAGTTATACATAGTTGTATGAAAGCCTTCCAAAGGAAACACTTGTCAAAGAAAAATCATGATGACCTATGGAAGAGCCACTTGAACAAGAAAATGATCTGATTGCATCCAAGAGTGATGCATGACACTCCTACATCTAACCAAAACTAAAGGGCCCTGCCTAAGAGCTCCCCATGAATCAAAAGATGTCACATGGTGGAGTAAAAACAAGTCATCACATCAAATTGCATTTCAAGAGAACATTACCAATCAGAAGGTGCCACATTTCTAGATTCAAGTTGACTAAGGATCTTAGTCATTTTCAAGCCCCATAAACATCTAGTTGGATCTAAGGTGGCATGACACATGTCAAAAGGTGGTAACCTTTAGATTTAAATCTAAAATTTATGGATATAAAAGATAAATTAGTGTTAAATTTGAATTCATAGGTGATGATCTCACCATTAATGTGGCATGAACTAGAATTTCCATCAACACTACATTAATCAAAGTAACCTTAAAAAGTCTACTCAACTCAGCTATTACTACTTACATTTACATTTGAAGCCCTTAGTGTTTGATCTCTCTACTATCTATGTTTTTAAGTCAACTAATCTTGAGATTCTCATGGATTATACCTAGGCCATCATTATCAAAGCTAAAAATTTTCAAATAGATACAAAATAATGTTAGTTTCTAACTTGGACATTGTAAATATGGCACATGTGGGACCCTCCACTCTGATTCAGAGCATTACAATCATAAGTGATGATTTTATATTTCAATATGGTAATTTAGTCATATTTAAGGATACATAGTTCATCCCCAAAGCCATAAATTAGGGGAAATGCATTATAGTAGTATCTATTATAATGTTAAGGGAGCTAAGAATCTTGATGAATCTAAAACCATGCCCCAGATTATTTAGTGTTCTTTAGTTATCCTTGTAATCTAAGCTACTAGTCTTCACAAGGCTATAGTGAAACCAGAGGTCATGCCATTAATTTACCAAGTATATGGTATGTTTGGGAGGTTGAGCTTTGAAGATGGATTTCTCAAGTCAATAAACCAAGGGCTTCCCATGGCCTTAATTTTAGGGCCAAGTTTTGAAAAATGTTATAACCCACCCCTACCATAGTTGGACTAAAACTAGAGCATTATTAACAACTGGTACAAGGTACACAAGCTAGAGATAGTCTTAGATTCATGGGCAACAAATCCAACTAGAGCCTTCGTGGATGACCAAGGGAATATACCCATTTCTCAATTCAGAAAGGGAGGCAAGATTGGACTCACCTTGATAAACAAAATATTTGGTAATTCTCACATTAGATATATAAATATAAAATCTATCCCACTAGTAAAAATAATGTTAGAAGATCAGTAGATCCCCTCACTTTGGGATATCATTAGTAATTACCTAGTCTTTGCTATGCATGATACTTTAGAAAATGGGGATCCATTCTATATGATGAGTTATTTATTAGATTATGTATGTGTAATTACATAATTATGAAAAAAATGGTCTCTAGATCAAGATGAAGTTGTGCCCCAAACATATTCTATAATGCATAGTCATTGATTCAGGCACCACATCAAGATAATTACAAAATATTTATACCCTCATGTTTACAAATCCACCACTAAATGAGAAATACTAAGGTTCCCTCTAAAATTTAGATAGACATTAAGAGATATGGGTAGCTTTTGGCTCTACCATAAATACATAGTTATCTAGATGGAAGGGATAATGGTAGCTCCACCTAGGCTACCAAGGTATGTGCCAATGAAGTTGATAGAGGAGGAGATGGATTATCAACTCCTCCATACATTTGATGGTTTATTTAAGAGGAAAAATAAAACATCCCCCTAAAATGATCCTTATAATCTAGGGAGAACCAAGATAATGAAATGTCAAGATGTTATAGTGGTTTCAAGGCATAGGGACTCTTACATATTGATAAAGGATGACTTTAAGATGTGGGATCCAAACCAAGTCACTGCCAAAAACCTACTCAAGTTCAAGAGGGATTTTATTATTGGATATAAGCACTAATATGAGGTACACAAATGGATATACCTAGATTTATTGAATGATTAATTAGTCATAAGAATCACTATAATGAAGAATATAGTGCTTAAAATGAGGCTCAAATGATAAAGGAGGAAGGAAGACATGGTAAACCTTTATATCCTGCCAACTCATGGGAGAATGTTCAATGTAGAGTATGAGGAGAAAGAAGAGGAAGAAGAGGAGTAAGAAGAGGATAACATTCCTCTTATTATAAATAGGCCATGCAGTCCTCCACTTCAGGCCACTCTAAGTGTACAAAACATGCTACCAAACTCTAAATAAGGAGTGTTAACCAACTAGACTAGACATTAACAAGGGCCTAAAAAAGTATCAATATATGTTGAGGAAGTTTTCATAGAAAACTTGGCTAATTGGATCCCAATGTCATTGATATTGAATAAGAGCATCAAAGAATTGAGTTCTCAATAGAGGGACTATAAGTGCTAGCTAGGAGGATTATTAAAAAAATTTATACAAGGAAGAGTTACCCTAAGACTATAAATAGAGGAACAATATCCCCTCTTTCAACTTCCCAATATATCTCTATAAGTAATCTACCATTGTATTCTTTCCTAGTCATTGATACATTTAAAAATACTCCTACATCTATTATTTCTCACACTCCTATGTTCACATCCTACACTATTGCTTATTTTGGGGGCATTATTCCCCAATTCATGTACCATGCCACCATTAAAGTTCCACCTCCACTAGGATCCCAAAGCACTAGTATTAGCCATGTTATGGGTTATACTCATTCTTAGGCTACCAAAACAATTGCATCACTCGCCCTTGGCTTCGCTACATCCACAAAGCCACTGAAACCCATTTCAAAGTCATTTACCTAAAAAAACCACTTTACCTCACTACAATAGCTAAAATTATCAGGCCTTAAATGCTACCCTCATTTGTACTCAATATGGGCCCTACCAAGTCCTTTTTTGATCCACTTGGTCAATTGGACCCAACCAATTTATATATCCTAATTATAGCCCTAGCTTCTTCCTCTTATTAGGCACTCCCATTGTAACCACATACCACATAGATAAAAAATACAACCAACCTAATTATGTGAGAAACATGATGAAAATAATAAGTCAAGGGAGGCCTCAGGAAAACCAAGCTTGACCACTGATACTGGCACCATGAAGAGGGTAGTTTGAAGACAAGTAGAGTAGCCATAGTTAGACTCGACTGTAATTCATGAGAGTGAAGAGTCTCTCTTCACCTTGAATATAAAGAGGAAGGTTTTCCCTAGGTAGGTACAAGAGTATGAAGAGGAAACTATATCTATAGTACAAACATAAGTAGAATCTACTATTCCATTAATGAAGGGGATGCAAAATGAACTAAAAATATTGAAAGAGAAAACACTACCCACTATACCAGAGGGAACTTTAATTTCAATAATTAATCTATTTAGATTATATAAAGTGATGAAAATGAGGTAGTAATATGGGATCAAGAAAGCCAAAATGGTCATTTAACTTGACCAAAAGCTTGCCCACTATGACACCAATTTAGTAAACTTGGCTAGAGTGGAAAGAAGTAATAAGTTTCCTAACCTTAAGGTTCTACCTCTTGAAGAAATTATTACTACACATACCCTCATGAAAAGGAGGAGGATTTTGAAAACATGGTTGGATCAGCTCAAGGATGCAAATACATCCTTTGAAAAAATTGAATTCAAGATTTCCTTTCTACTAAATGATGTCATAATCACTAGGGTGACCAAACCTAATGGCACCCTCATGGACGAGCAAGAATTTAGAGAAAAGATGAAGGTATTAACTACATAATTCCAACAAGATGTGTTTAGTGCCAAAATGGCTACCAAGGTGATATATATTGTGGCATTTTCCAATCAAAGGTTGGAGAAGGTAGATTCCATTGAGGAAGCACTAAGTCCAATACTCATAGAGCATGGTAGGATCATCCAAGACATACCTAATTTATTTAGGCCCATGATCTTAGACCTCACTCAAATTGACCAAGATTACTAGGCCTGTCAAGATGTATGGACCAAAGAAGTAGAGGTAATAATAACAAGAGTAATTAACATTGTAATAGCCACCTATAGGCCCTTAAGATATATCATATTTTAACTTGTAAAATCAAATGTAGAATATTCTATTATTATGGAAAATTTTAATCCATTTGGTTGTATATGGGGTGCCTTTATGGGCCTACTTGAAAATGGATTAAGTATTTTGAATCCTATGAATAGGGATTTTACCCTCATTTGTAAGATAGAAAACAATTTTTATTAGAATTAATATAAAGAGCCAAAGAATTCAAGTCTATTTGTAGTGTTCTTTTGTGTGTGTTCTATGATTTTTGAATTCTCACATTCTTATATGAATAATAGTTTCCTTTTTTCAAGTTAATCTATCAATTACATTTGATAGATGCAACTATCATTTTGAGATTAACACTATGCTGACAAATTTGATAGTATGCTTGATTTGTTTCCTTCTCATTTGCATATAATTGTGCCATGTAATTTATTATGATTGATAAATTTTATGCAAAGTATGTTGTTAAATATGTGTATTTTCCTTCCTCTGAACCTTCAATTGCATCTATTTATCTTTGAGCTTTACACTAGAGTTGATAGATGTTAGTTTTTATATGTTTTTCCTTAGATGCTAATAGAATTGATATCTTTAGTCATGTTAAGCACATCTTCTCTGACCTACCCTAATCACTCTTATATCCACCTATGAATCACTTTGGTGTAGCTCATGTTATAAATACCCAATTTTTGTTTGTATTTTTGGTATTAGTTGGCAAATATTAAGATAATTCACAAAGATTAGCATGAAATATATCACTACATAAACATCTATTGTCTGTATAGCAAGCTCTATTTATAAAATTTTAAAGTGGTGACCATATCTCTACTATTTATGTTATTACCAACAATATTTTTATAAAAAACTCAAGCCCCAAGTCATTCTATAACTTAAAATTGATTTTCTTACTTTACCCTTTTTCCTTAGTGACATGGGGAGCACAATAAGTGCATCAATAGGAAGGGAAATTCTCTAGTGATAGAAGGATGGCCTTATGCAACTATTTTCATGATACATGCTAATTTATTTCAAAGTACATGAATATTTTTAAAGAACACTAAGGATTTTCATTATTTACATGAATTTTTTCATCCTTTTAATGGATCTTTGCATTATTTGAAATATTTCATCAAGATTAGTGTTCATTTGTGCAAATTTGGTAAAATAATCTAGATATTTGCTTAAATTCATGAAAATATAGATTAAATACCCCATTATTTATGCAAATTAAATGTTATTTTTATCATATTTTCAATTTTTGGTATAAATTTGTTAAATAATTTGGATATTTTTACAAAGATCATTTTTTAAGATGTTAATGGTACCGAAACAAGGTATTTGATATCTTATTTGTTATAATTGCTTGGATTTAAGTGAAACTTTACATATATTTTCACTTAAAGTTATGTAATTTATCTTGGATTTTTAAATAAAGAATTTAAACAATTTGATTTATTTTTTTAGCACTGATCTTTACAAGTTAACATGCAAAGCTAACAATATTTATGTAGGTTTTGAGAAATTTGAAGTTTTATAGCTTAGATCCTCAAAGATCAAGGTGAAGTTGCTTGATCTAAGTTTTTATGTCAAATATTCACCAATATTTTCAATATTTTCCACTTTTGAGGTCATATTTAAAGATCCTTTTTCTTTAGTACCCATCCTACATCCTAGAGTTGCCTAGGATTAGAACCACATCTCAATTTGAACACAAGACCCATTTAACATCCTTAGAAACACATAAGAAGGTAAGAGAAAATAGAGGTAGATTTAGGAAGTCTAGGAGCTAGCTAAATTCCCCATATAACCAAAATTTACAACATCTCATACTAATCATGGCATGGTTAGCTAGCTCATCCATCAATGTCCATGGGCTCGTGAATGATATACTTAGGAATCTAGAAAAGTACCTACCTCTCTTTACCCCCACTAAGAGAGTGACTAATGAAGAACATGTGAAGTCATTTAATGCATATTCAAAGTTTCTCAATGTGATTCATGAGGATGTGGCTTGTTGCCTTTATTCCTTCACCTTTAGGGACATAGCTTATAATTGGTTCCTTAACTTACCTAAAGATTCCATCATGCGATGGGGTCAATTTAATGATAAATTTATCTCCCAATTTGGAAGGGTAATTAGTCTAGGAGTTATATACCAATAATTTACCACCCTCGAAAGGGACCCAAAAGATCCAACCAGGATGTTCAATACTAGGTTCCAAAATATGCACACCCTAACTCCCCACCATATAAGCCTACAAATGATTTAGCCTTAGAAATATACAAGAACACTTTGGATCCAATGATAGCTATCTTCTTGAGGAGAGTCATGGGTATCAACATGTTGCCTTTAGCCTATGTTGAGGTTATACATATTGATGAATAAATACACCTACAAGGGCATCCCACCTTTACCATACTAAAATTTGATCCAACTATGCCTACTCTAAATGTAATACCCAATATGAACCAAAATCACATTAAATTGAACCAACTACCAATGCTCAACTAGTTGCCTTTGAGCCATGTTTCACTTAACCTACAAATGGGTTTATTTAACCACAAAAATGTTGAGGATCATCCCTAGAATAATCATATAATAGTTCTTATGAGTAACATAAATGTCCAAGCTACCACCCAAAATAAGAACCCAAGACCTCCAAAAGGAGATTTAAACTCAATCTAAAGAACTATAAAAAAGCTCGCTAATGATTTCTTGGATATCAAAAAGTAGATGGGTAACATTGTTGAGAGTTCTAATAGGAATTATAATTTCCAAAGATATAATAAACCTTTCAACAAGCCTAACAAAAATAGTGAGCCCTTTTTGAGCAAACTTCTTGAGATCAATATTTATGAGATGTACTTTCCTAATTGGTGCCAAGTACACAATACCAATAGACATGGATAACTTAACTGTGTTTAATTTTTCATGCATTTGAATCCATCTAGAGTAATATGGAGGGATTCGAGATGAACTCCATTGGTCAAGGTAATTTTAAAGGATCTAATAGCCCTAATGATACTTCTAGAGAACTTAAATTATTCCTCATGATTGAGACTTACAACTTCCCTAACCAAGATGAGAATGAACATAAAGATAATGTTGAAGTGATACATACTTTCTAATGGTATCAGAGAAGCAACTATACCTTAAGGAGTAAAGGTTAGAACCCACCTTAGATAACTTCTACCCCACCTAATAAACTAGACACACCTCCTAATAGTATGGTAGATAATAATACTCTACACCCCAAATGTAAGGAGAGTCAACCAAATATGAAAGCTCCTTACACAACATCAAAATTTGGATATAACATAGTGAAGGACATGAAGAAGATCAAGACAAATATAACATTGCATGAGCTCACCCAAATCACTGAACATCATGATTTATTATTGATGTCACTAAATGAAAAGCCTACATATAGTAAGGCTAAACAAGATTATATAAATGTAGTGATATACAAGAGTAAGCATGAAGTTCCTCTATTTTTACTAAATATTATAATATTTTGTAAGAAGCTTCATAATTTTTGGCTTGATTTTGGTGCTTTAGCTAATATTATGCCTCTAGGAATTTATGAAAAACTAGGGTTAAACCTAATTAAATCTAAGAAGGTGATGGTACATTTGGAGAAGTTGAGAGTGAAGTTAATTGGTGAATTATTGAATATCCATATAGCTCGTGATAATACTCTAGCCCACCTCAAATAACTTCTACCCCACCTAATAAACTAGACACACCTCCTAATAGTATGGTAGATAATAATACTCTACACCCCAAATGTAAGGAGAGTCAACCAAATATGGAAGCCCCTTACACAACATCAAAATTTGGATATAACATAGTGAAGGACATGAAGAATATCAAGACAAATATAACATTGCATGAGCTCACACAAATCACTGAACATCATGATTTATTATTGATGTCACTAAATGAAAAGCCTACATCTAGTAAGGCTAAACAAGATTATATAAATGTAGTGATGTACAAGAGTAAGCATGAAGTTCCTCTATTTTTACTAAATATTATAATATTTGGTAAGAAGCTTCATAATTTTTGGCTTGATTTTGGTGCTTTAGCTAATATTATGCCTCTAGGAATTTGTGAAAAACTAGGGTTAAACCCAATTAAATCTAAGAAGGTGATGGTACATTTGGAGAAGTTGAGAGTAAAGTTAATTGGTGAATTACTGAATATCCATATGTAACTAGCTTGTGAGCCCTAAATATTGTAGTTCATTAACATTCAGGTCATTAACATACCTAAAGCTTATGGATTGTTACTAAGCCATGATTAGACTAAATATTTGAATGGATACATGTCCATGGATTACTCTCACATGTGGATACCTTGGCATGGGATCACCAATCATATTAGGATTGACCTACAACCCAAGATGAAATATATGATCACAAAATACAATGCTAAGAATGAAAAGGTAAACTACCAATCCTTTGACTTGGGTGTCTATACTTTGGATACCAATGACGCTATTGTAGATGATAGTGTGAAAGAAGAAAACAAAGGTTTTTGGATATTAAATTTTGATGGTGCATGAGATAAAAAAGGCTAAAGTATTAGAATTATGATTTAAAATCCCAAAATAAGGCAATATTTAGCTTCTTATAGATTACAATTCTCTTACACTAACAATTTAGTAGAATATGAAACTCTTATTGTATGACTTCAATCTGTAATTAAACATAGGGTTGAAAAGATGGCAGTCTATGATGATTATGAACTAGTTGTAAACCAAGTTAGAAGTAGATATCAATGTAAATATTCTTGTTTAATAAAGTATAAATGTATACCTTGGGATTTAATTGAGTATATTGACTCATTAAATAGTATTTCCTTGCCTAGGGAATAAAACTAGTTGGTAGATGCTTTATCCTAGAAAAAAAAACTCTATACATCTAGAGGCGTCAAAATTATATGGGTTAAATGTGGAGATAATTCCATTCCCCTCTATACTAGATAGCATCAATCAATTACAAGTTTTTTATGGTGACCAGTAGATAATTGAATTCTTATACAATGCTAGCACATTTGAATCCTCCATTATTGATTAATGTGTTAAAATTTCTATGGAAATTTTAAAGGATAGTGAAGATGGGATTATTCAACTCAAAGAGAACCATATTCCCAAGGGAATGATATTTTTGGAAAGAATGTTTGACCTAGATAGATAAGGAAATGAAGTTAAGCATCCTAATTTAAGTGGAAAGGACTATAAGTAAACTTGGGAGATCATGGAGATGAATAGAATATTAACATTGGTGTAGTTTTCACTAATGAATAATTAAGAAACATTTTTTCCCTTCTGAAAAAGTTTAAGGATGTCATCGCCTGGTCATATGATGACCTCAATAAATTTGACACTAGTGTGATCATTCACACTATTCCACTAAAGGAAGCTTGAAAAAATTTTAGGCAAAGACAAAGACAAGAAAATCTAGTGTTGAAACCACTGATTTACAAAGAAGTGAATAAATTTCTTGATGTAAGGATAATATTCCCCATAAGGCACTCAACATGGGTTACCAACCTCATGCTTGTCTAGAATAAAAATGGGGAATTTCAACTTTGTGTTTATGTTTGAAATTTGAATAGATCTTCTAAGAAGGATAATTACCCTTTTCCATCTTTGGATGAAGTCATATAGTTGGTAAGTGGCTCTGGAATGATGTCATTCCTAGATGGATTTTTAGGCTATAACCAATTCATGGTAAATAAGAGAGACATAATGAAGACTACCTTCAGTGCTAAATGGGGAACATATGCCTACAAAAAAATGTCATTCAAACTTATCAACAAATTATAAAATTTATAAAGAGTGATGGACCATGCATTTAATATATTAATAAGTAAATGCATTAACATGGATGATCTGATAGTTTTTTTCCAAAAATAGGGAATGTCACATGATGCTTTTAGAACAAGTGCTAGAGAAGTGTAAAAGGTATGAATTTCCTTGAACCCTAAGAAAAGAATATTTTATGTGAGTGAAGGTAAACTCTTAGGACATGTGATCACTCAATAATTTTTAACCATCAACCCTAATAATATCATTGTAATTTCAAAGGTAGAAGTTCCAAATAGAAAATACGAGTTAAAATCTTTCTTTGGTAAATCAACTATGAGAAATTTTATTTTTGGTTTTGTAGAGATTGTGAGACTGCTCAACACCATGATAAATAAGGATGCCAAAATATAATGGACAACTGAGGTGAAGAAGTATTTTTAGGACATCAAGGATGCTATTATTCAAGGCCCTATCTTGATAAGTCTTGATTATAATAAATATTTATATTTATACTCTTGTGCTTATAATCATACTATTGATGCTCTCCTAACATATAAAGAAGATGATAAATAACACCCCATATCCTTCATGTCACTATTTTTAAGAATTTTGATCTAAATTATCCCATTATAGACAAGCAAGATTATGCACTAGTGAAGGCTATAAATAAATTTAGATAATACATCATAAGAAAAAAGACATATGCCATAGTGTTTGATCTAGCTATCAAATTGATGTTAGGATAGAATGAACTTAGGGAAATAAGAGGGAATTGGATGACCAAGCTTCAATAATATGACTTAGAGATAAAATATGTTAAGTTAGTAAGAGGTCAAGGTCTTATCCAACTCATTACAAACACTGATCCTTGTATTGATGTTTTATAGGTGGAAGGGAACCAAGTACCTAGTGGAGATTGGTATAAAAACATTATTCATTAATTTTTCCATGGATCATGTCCCCCACGTCTCAAGAGATAATATAAAATAGACTTAAAATTGAGATCATCTCACTTTATGATTAAAAGATGAGTCCTCTAGAGAAATAACTATGAATTAATTTATCTAAGGTGTGTTTCTAGAGTTGAGGCCACCAAAATCATAGATAGCTTTCATGATAGATTAGGAAGTGGTCACCCTTTAGGGCACAACACAACACATAAGATATTGAGGGATATTTATTATTATCCAACCATTTTCAAGGATGCACATGATCATGTGAAAACATGCCATCAATGTCAAGTATTCGATCGAAGATAGATGAAGGCAACCATGCCTTTGTAACCAATAATTGAAGAAAAATTATACATGTAATGGGACCTCAAATTCATAGGGGTAATCAATCCTAATTCCTTGGTAGGACATAAATTTATACTCACAAACATAGACTATTGCACAAGGTGGACCAAAGTAGTGGCCACTAATAATAGAAAAATAATTGATGTCATTAAGTTCCTTGAAGAAAATGTCATTACTCAATTTGGAATAGCCCTATCTCTCATATGTGATAATGTCCTAGCCTTTACATCAACTAATTTCACTAAATTGGTGTATTATAATCATATCACCATCAAGTCTACTTCAAATTTCTACCCCCAAGGTAATAGTGTGGTTGAATCCACTAATAAAAACTTGATGAATACCATCAAGAATTATATAGAAAAGAAATCAAGAGAATGGCAGTCCCTTCTAAAATATGCTCTATGGGTAGATAGAACCAATTATAAGCAGGTGCTTAAGGCATCCCCATTCTTGCTAGTTTAAGGACAAAAACCTATATTGATCATCACATTGAAGTTTACCACCTATGAATTCATGGTTGAGTTTAAGGAAGATGATGAAAGAGTGCAATCCAAGATACTAAACATCATCAAAATGAATGATGCTAGGGATGAAGCATTACAAAATTTCAGCAAGCATCAGGATGTTTTGAAACATGGTTCAATAAGTGAGCCAAAATTAAATCATTCTAAATCTTAGACTTATTCTTATAATAGGATAAGGCCCATGAGAAAAAAGGAAAACATGACAAGTTCATTCCTCTATGGATTGGGATCTATCAAGTAGCAGAGATATTGGGTGAAAATACATTTAGACTTTAAGACTTGTAAGGGAAAGACTTAGCCTTTACAGTCAATGAGTAGTATCTAAAACATTACTTCTTTACTTATTTATGACAAATCCTATAAGGATAGTAAACTTGTTTAAAAATAGAGTAGATAAGGGTAGAATAGTTTGCTTTTCCTTTTTATACTTTCTCACTTTCCATTTTGGTTTCATACTTTGCTTTTCTATTGTTCCCTTTTTTCCTTTGCTATTGTGTGTTTATTTTCTATCATGTGATTTAGCTTAGTGATAAGTCCTCTAGACAATAATTCATTAGCTTGATTTATGTCAATCTGATCCTAAAATGGGAAGAAGGGATTGTTTATCTTAAACATTAGTAGTCCAAAGTTTGGAAGCCTCTATCATTTTTTCTAATTTATAAAAATTGGGTGGGGTTAGTTATAAGTTTGTCTTATCTTTAAAATCCTATGATATTTTAATATTGTAGTATAGTTCAGATGATTAAACATTTTCTTGAGCAAGAGTTTGAATTTATGTGGACCATCATACTATCACTCAAATCCACTAAATGAATTATTTGGGAAAAACTTGCTACCTGAGAGTGAATAACATTTATACTATGTCTTAACACAATCCTTACACCTAGCTAATTTGGTTCTTAACCATTCTTGTCTATGAACATAGGTATAAGAAAAATAGAATATGATAAACCATGAAGTGAAATCATAAACTACTTCATATTCTATGAATGGTGATTTAGGAAATCTCTATTAGGGATATATATGCCTAGATGGTAGTAGAACAAAGCCTAGAGTGGATTCAAAGGTATCTCTATCAGGGCTATGGATGCCTAGCTGCCAGTAGAACAATTCAAGCCATCCCTAATTAAGTAAAGCATAATTTCATAAAATATAAATAATGCTTGAGTCATTTCATGTTTTATGCCTTGAATCTCAAAAGTTATAATTTATAAACCCAATGGCATTACTTCAAATCACACACATAGTATGATTGTCTATAAGATTTAAACTCTATTTCTAGTTTGTGAGCTTTCATTTAGTTCTAAAAAGTAGTTCTAATACTAACTAGAAGACCTAATGAGATGATTGATTTCATATTCATATTTGAATAGATAATCTAGATTCTAAAATTTTAAATGTTTCCTAGTAGAGATTGGCATTTGTCGATGCTCAACTACCCCTATTCCCAGAATGGGGACCTTCGTATTTTAATTTTCAAAAAATGCATTAGAAGTCAAGCTTGCTAAGTCATTTAGCTACATATAAAATTGATTTAATACTTCCTAGTAATTTATGTTTAATGATTCATTTTGAAATAAATATTAGCATTTATAAATACTCAAATTATTGCAATTTTTATCAATTTTTCATTCAAATAATGAATAATTAACTATGAAATTGATTCAAAATATGCAGACAGGCTCTGCCAAGAATGTTCCATCTTATTCCCCAAATTGGCATGGATGTATTAAGTTTCAACCAATCTTATTGGACTAAACTTACCCTTTATTTAAATTATTTACTTACATAATTTTGGTTTAGACTTGATTGATTTGCTTGTGATGGGTATTTGACATTTTCTAAAGTCTAATTTAACTTCTCACTTAGCTTTGCATGACATCAAAGTTAAGGTAGTGGTTTAAAATGCTTTGTAGGATGCCAAATTATATAATATCTTATAAAATAATACTCACTCCTTATAAAGACATGTATCACCATGTCACTTATCCAAAGGCATAATTTTTTTGTCAAAAATTGGAGTTGCACCTTTAGCCGAGGGAAATCGACCCTATGCATGATATTGGAATGAATCTATGAAGCCTAAAAACCACATGGCATCATCTTGAGGGATCATGTAGTTAACCATTAGAATTCAAATCTATGGGCTACGTGTCAAGATCATGGCTCCTATGAACAATCCCATTCAATCTAAGTCACCATGCATCCCACTATAATATTGAAGCCTGTGAGATACCACCACATGTCTCAAACATGACCATCCAAACTTGAGTAGGCCTTTCAAAGTGTCACATGTTCCCTTCATATTCATTAAAAAATAATGCATGTCAATATCATATTGAACTTAATCCAAATCTCATGAGAGATATAAGGAGAACATGTGGATGCATCCAGCCATCCAATCAAGGCTTAATGGTGTACAACTATCCAAGGCTCCTTTCAAAAGTTAAAAGTGGTAGAAGAATGAAGAGAAGATCATGAGAATGATGCATGTCCCATTTGGAACCATGTGATGATGATACTTGTCATGATCACACTTATTCTATCTAAGGATCTATTAGAACACCTCTGAAGGCCCACCAAAGTGATGTGTATGCCCACTAGACCCACATGATGATGTTGTATGTCATTCCTAGAGAGATGTGACTTGATATTGACTAGATCATATATGAGATTAATGTATGTCTCCACCTGAGCCAATAATTAACACACACCTATTTAAAATCCTTATAAAGGTAACACTTATCAAATCAAAACTATGATGGCCAATGAGAGATCCACCTAGCTAATAAAAATCTCTAATTACCTCTAAGAGTGATGCATAACACTCCCACAACCAACCAAAACTAAAGGGCCCCACCCAATATCTCACCATGAATCAAAAGATGCCACATGAAAAAGTAAAAACAATTCACTACATCAAACTACATTTTGAGAGCCCATGACCAATCAAGAGGTGCCACTTGTCCAAATTTAAGGAAACTAAGTAGCTTAGTCAGTTTCAAGCCCTGTAAACATCTAACTAGATCCAAGGTGTCATGCCATGTTTCAAAAGGTTGTAACCTTTAGCTTTAAATATAAAATTGATGATGAATCAAAGGAAAATCAGTGCAAAGGTGATGAGTTTACCATTAATATAGCAAAAATAAAAATTGCCATCAGCACTACATTAATTAAAGCAACCTTAAAAAGTCTATTTGACTTAGCTATTACTACTTACATTTGAATTTGAAGCCTTGAGTTTTTTAGTTCTCTACTATCTATATCCTCATGTCAACCAAGCTTGACATCTTCATGGATTACACCTAAGCCACCATTTCCAAACCTTAAAATTAGTAGACAGATATGAAATAATGTTATTTTCTATGCAGGACATTGCAAAGATAAAATAGGCATGATCCTCCACTTTGGGTAAGAGCATTACATTTAGAAGTGCTCATTTTCTATTTTAATATGGTAATTTATTCATGTTTAAGGACATAGAGTTCATTCCCAAAGCCATAAACTCAAGGGACATGCATTATACCAATATCTATTACAATGTTTAAGGAGTTAAATATCTTGATGAATCCAAAATGATGCCCACATTATTTATCTTTATTTAGATATCCTTTCAATCCAAGTTACTAGTCTTCACAAGGTCATAGTAAAACTTGAGGTCATGCCATGTAGTGACCTAATATATGGAATCTTTAGGAGGTTGAGATGTGAAAATGGATTTATCAAGTCAATAAACCAAGGGATTATCATTGCCTTCATTATGGGGCTGAGTTTTGAAAAATATTATGGCCTTCCCCTAAAATAACTATACTATAACTAGAGAATTATTGACAACTGGTACGAGGCACATAGGCTAGAGATAGTCTTAGCTTCATGGGAAACAAACCCAACTTGAGTCTTCATGGATGACCAAGGGAATGTACCCATTTCTCAGTTTAGATAGGGAGTCAGAATTAGCCTTACCCTACTAAACAAATATTTGATAACACTCACATTATGTATGTAGATATAAAATCTATCACACTATTGAAAATAATTCTAGAAGATCAATAGATCCCCTCACTTGGGGATATCATTAGTAATAACATAGTGTCTACCATGCATGATACTTTCTAGAATAGGGATCCATTTTATATGATGATCTATTTATTAGGTGTTATATGTGCAATTTCATAATTATAAATAAACACATAGTCTCTAGAGCAAGATTAAGTTGTGCCCTAGACATATTTTGCAATGCATATTCATTACTTTAGGCACCACATCAAGATAATTACAAAAGATTTATACCCCCATGTTTATAAATCCATCACTAAAAGTGAAATGCCAAGGGTCCCTTAAGAAGTTAGATAAAAATTAATAGATATGGGTAGATTTTGGTTATACCCTAATTACATAGTTATTTATATGGAAGGGGTAATGGTATCTCCACTTAGGCTATTGAGGTATGTGCCAATAAATTTGATAGAGTAGGAGATGGATTATCTAATCCTCCATGGATTTGATGTTGTATTCAAGAGGAATAAAAATATATTCCCCCATAAGGCTCATTATAAGTTAGGGAGAAATAAGATAATGAAATGGAAGGATGTTATAGTGGTTGTAAGGCATATGGACTCTTACCTATTACCCAAGGATGACTTTAGGATGTGGGATCCAAACAAAGTCATTACCAAGCACCTAATAAAGTTCAAGAGGGATGTGAATATGTAATATAAGCACCAAGATGAGCTAAAAAAATGAATATAGATAGATGTGATGAATGATGAGGTAGTCCTAAGAATCACTATAATGAAGAATATAACACTTGAAATGAGGCTCAACTGAGAAAGGAAGAAGGAATACATAGTAAAGCCTCATCTCCCACCAACTCATGAGAGCATGTCTAAGGTAGATTATAAGGATAAAGAAGAGGAGGAAGAAGAGGATAGCATTCCTCTTATTATAAATAGGCACTATAGGCCTTCACTTTAAGCCACTCTAAGTAGACAAGACATGCCTCTAATCTCTAAAAAAGGAGAGTCAAGAAACCATCCTGGCCCTTCATAAGGGCTTGCAATAGTCACTATATATACTGATGAAGTTGCCATAAAAAACATGGGATAAATGAATCCCAATGTCATTGATCTTGAGGAAGGGTAATGAGGAATTGACTTCTCAAAGGAGGGACTATAGGTGCTAGCTAGGAGGACTATTAAAAAATTCCTATAAGGAAGAGGTCCCCAAAGAATATAATGAGAGGGGAAATGTCCCCTCCATCAGCTTCCTAATCTCCCTTTGTATGTAATCCACAATTGTCCTCTTTCCTAGTCATTGGTATATTTACAACTACTCATACTTCTATTGATATTCACACTCCCATGTTCATATCCCCCATCATTACTTTCTTTTGGGATACCATACCCTAATTCATCTCCCATACCACCATCAAGATTCCACCTCCACTAGGCTCCCAAAGCATTAGTGTTATCCATGTTGTGTATCACAAGCCCTTGGCTCCCCTACATCCACAAAGCTACTGAAACCCATTCCTAAGTCATTCACCTAACATAAACCACTTTGCCTCACCATAATAGCCAAAATTATTAGGTCTTCAAAACTACCCTCATTTATAGTCAATATGGGCCCTACCAAGTCCTTATTTGATCCACTTGGTCAATGTGACCCAACCAATTTATATATCCAAGTTGTAGCCCTAGCTTCTTCTTCTTTCTAGGCACTCCCATTCCAACCACCTCCCACATAACTAGTAACTAAAACTACCCCAAATTAGGTGAATAATATGATGCATACAATAATGCAAGGGAGGCCTCAGGTAAGCCAAACTACAACCCAAATTGGCATGAGGTTCAATGTTGATACTGGTACCATGAAGAGGGAAATTTGAAAACAAGAAGAGTATCCACAGTCAGTCTCGACTATAATTCATGAGAGTGAAGAGTCTTTCTTCACCTTGACTAGAAAGAGTAAGGTTGGCCCTAGAGAGGTATAGGAGTATGTAGAGGACCCTATATTTTTAGTACAAGCACATGCATAATATACTATTGCCTTAATGAAAGGGATACAATAGGCATTAAAAATACTAAAAAAGTAAGCACTACCCACTATGCCAAAGGGAATTTTAATTTCAATAATTAATGTTGTCATTAATATCTTTAGATTATATAAATTGATGAAAATAGGTAGGAAGATGGGATAAATCAAGCCAAAGTGACCATTAAACTTGACTAAAATCTTTCCCGCAATGACACCAAATTAGGAAACTTGGCTAGACTTTCAAGAAGAAATGAGTTTCATAACCTTAAGGTTCTACCTCTTAAAGACATTGATATTGCATAGACCATCCTTATTAATAGGAGGATTTAAATACATGGTTGCATCATCTCAAGGATACAAATACATCCTTTGAAAAAATTGAATTCAAGATTGCCTTGCTACTAAAAGATGCCATGATCACTAGGGTGACCAAGCTTGATGGCACCATCATGGATGAATAGTAATTTAGAGAAAATATGAATTTATTCATTTCATAATTCCATCAAGATGTGACCAATTCTAAAATAATTATTTAGGTGATAGACATTGTGAGATTTACCAATCAAAGGTTAGAGAAGGTATATGCCATTGAGGAGGCACTAAGGCCAATACTTAGAGAGCATGGTTGGATCATCCAAGACATACCTGATTTATTTAGGCATATGATATTATAATTCACTCAAATTGACCAATATTACCAAGCCTGTGTATAGGTATGAACCAAAGAAGAAGCAAAGGCAACAGCAACACTAATAACAAGCATTGTAACAACCACTTCTAGGCCCTTAGGATATTTTATTTTAACTTGTAAACTCAAATGTAGAATATTTTATTATTATGCGATATTTTCATGCACTTGGATATATATGGGGCACCATTGTGGCCCCACTAAAACATGGCTTAGGTATTTTGAAGCCTATAAATAGGAATTTTTCCCTCATTTGTAAAATAGAAAATAGTTATCAAAATTAATACAAAGAGCCAAAGAATTCGAGAGTTTGTTTGTAGTGTTATTTTTTATGTATTCTATGATTTCTAAATTCTCACATTCTTAGCTGAATAATATTTTCCTTTCTACAAGTTAATTTGTCAATTACATTTCATATATGCATATGCTAGTTTTAGATTAATGCTAGGCTGACAAATTTGATAGTAAGCTTGCTATGTTTCTTTCTCATCTACATCTAAATGTGCCATGTAATTTACTATTATTGAGAAATTTTATGAAAGGTATGTTTCTATATATCTCTTTTTTCCTTCCTCTGAATCCTTAACTACATCTATATAGCTTTGACCATTATGCTAGAGTTGATAGATTCTAGTTTTTATATGTTTTGCCTTAGATGCTAGAAAAATTGATATCTTTTCTCATCTTAAGCACATATTATTATTTTACCTACCCTACTCACTCTTGGATCCACCCATGAATCACTCTAGTTTATTTCATGCTATAAATACCCACTATTTATTTGTATTTTGAGTAGTAATTGGAAAATTTTAAGATAATTCATAAAGATTAGTAAGAACATAAACATCTAATGTCCCTACAGTAGGGTTTGCTTGTATACTTTTAAAGTGGTGACCATATATCCTCTATTTTTGTTATTCCTAAAAATATTTGTAGAAAAAAATCAAGCCCAAAGTCATTCTAGGACATAAATTGAGTTTCCTACTTTTCCCTTGTTCCTTATTGACACATGGAGCACAATAAGTGCATCAATAGGAAGAGAAATTCTATAGCACTATAAGGAAGGCCTTATGAAACTATTTTCATGTATATTTGTCAAATTTTAGTGTAATATATTATATACATTCTAAATTATTTCAAATTACATGATTATCATTCAATAACACTAAGGATCTGCATTATTTACATGAATTTTTGCATCCTTTACATGGATATTTGCATTGTTTGAAAGATTTCATCAAGATTAGTGTTAATTTATGAAAATTTAGTAAAATAATCTAGATATTTTCTTAAATTCATGAAAATATAGGTGAAATACCCCATTATTTATGCATATCAAAGGTTATTTTGATCATATTTACAAAGTTTTGTATAAATTTGTTAATGAATCTAGATATTTTTACAAAGATCATTCTATAAGATGTTGTTAGTATTGGATCTAGGAATTTTATACATTAATTAAAAATTTAAATTTGTTAAAAATTCTAGATATTTTTACAAAGATCATTCTCTAAGAGGTTTTTGGTACTAGATCTAGGAATTTGATACCTTAATTACTATAATTTTCTTGTATTTAAGTGAACCTTTGCATAGATTTGTGCTTAAAGTTGTGTAAATTATCTTATAATGTTAAATAAGGCATTGAAACACTTTTATTTGTTAGTTTAGCATTGATATTTATAGGTTAATGTGTAAATATAGAAATATTTGTGTGAGTTTTGAGAAATTTGAGGTTTCATAGCTTAGATCCTCAAAGATCAAGGTGAAGGTTCTTGATCTAAGTTTTTCTATCAAAGATTCACTGATATTTGAAATATTTTCCACTTGTGAGGTCATATTTAAAGATAATTATTCTTTATTACTTATCTTACATCCTAGAGTTGCCTAAGATTATAACTAGGTTCCAATCTAAACCCATGACCCCTTTAGCATCCTTAGAAACCCATAGGAAGGAAAGAGTGGATAGAGGTATATGTATGAAGTCCAAGACACAAAAAAATTCCCCATCTAACCAAAAAATTTAACCTCTCATACCAATCATGGCATGGTTATCTAGCTCATCCAACAATGTCCCCAGGCTTGTATACAATCTATCTAGGAATCTAGAAAAGTAACTGCCTCTCGTTACCCCCACTAGGAAAATGAGTACTAAATAACATGTGAAGTCATTTAAGGCATATTTAAGGTTTCTCAATGTGATTCATGTGGATGTGACATGTTACCTTTTTCCATTCACCTTTAGAGATGTATTATATAATTGGTTCCTTAACTTACCCAAAGATTCCATCATTAGATGGGGTTAGTTTAATGATACATTTATCACCAAATTTGGAAGGGTAGTTAGCCCATGAATTGTATGCTAATATTTTACCACCCTTAAAAGGGACCTAAAAGAGCCAAGCAGTATGTTTAATGCTATGTTCCAAGAGATGTACACCTTGACATCCCCACCATATAAGCTTGTAGATGATTTAGCCTTATAAATATATAAGAATGCTTTAGAACTAATGATAGTCATCTTCTTGAGAAGAGTCATGGGTATCAACACGTTACCTTTAGCCTATGTTAAGGCTATACATATTGATGAGAAAATATAATCATAAGGGCATCTTGCCTTTACCATACCAAAATTTGATCCAACTAAGCCTAATCTTAATTTCATATTCAATATGAACCAAAATCACCTTGTATTAAACCAACTATCAATGATCAACCAATTGTCTTTGAACCATGGTGCACCTAACTAACAACTGGGTTTATTTAACTAAGTAAATTTTAGGGCTCATCCCTAGAATAATCAAATGATGGTGCTTATGAAAAACACAAATGTCCAAGATACCACGTATAATAAGAACCAAGAACCTATATAGGGAGAGTTAGACTCAATCTAAAGAATTGTCCAAAACCTCACTGATGATTTCTTAGATCTCAAGAAGTAGATGGGTAACACTGCTAAGAGTTCTAATAGGAATTATAATTTCCAAAGATATAATAGACATTTCAAAAGGCCTAAAAATAATAGTGATCCCCCTTTTAGAAAAATTCTTGAGATCAATATTTGTGAGATGGCCTTTCCTAACTAGTGTCGAGTACACAATACTACTAGACATGGAAACTTGACTATGTTGAGTTATGCCATGCATTTGAAGCCATCCAAAGCTAGATGGAGGGATTCAAGATGAAATCAATTGATCAAGTTAATTCTAAAGGCTCTAATATCCCCAATGATTCTTTTAGAGCACTTTAATCGGTCCTTATGGTTGAGACCTATGACATCCACAACCAAGATGAGAATGAACCTAAAGACAATGTTGAAGAAGTACATGCTTTCTAATAGTAACATGTAATTATATATTCCTTGAGGATTAAAGGTTAAAACCAACATATAATAACTTCTTCCCCACCTAATAAACTAGACACACCTCTTGATAATAGGATGGAAAATATTATTACACACCCCAAAGGTAAGGAGAGTCAACCAATGATGAAGGCTCCTTTCACAACATCAAAATATGGATATGACATAGTGGAGGACATGAAGAAGATCAAAGTGAATATAACATTGCATGATCTCACATAAATCACTAAATAACATGATTTTTTGTTGAATTCACTAAATTAAAAGCCTAGATCCAATAAGGCTAAACAAGTTCATACAAATATAGTGATATATAAGAGTAAGAATGAAGTTCCTCTATTGTTACTAACTATTAGAATCTTTGGTAATAACCTTCATAATTTCTTGCTTGATTCTAGTGCTTTAGCTAATATTACGACTCTATGAATTTTTGAAAAACTAGGGTTAAACTCAATTAAATATGAGAAGGTGGTGGTAAAGTTAGACAATTCAAGAGTGAAGGTAATTGGTGAATTTTTGAATATCCATATGCAACTAACTCATGAGCCCCAAATATAGCAATTCATCAGCATTCAATTCATTAACATAATTGAAGCTTATGGATTGTCACTAAGTATTTATTATACTTAATATTTGAATGGATACATGTCCATAGATTACTCTCACATGTGGCTACCTTAGCATGGGATCCCTATTTAGAATAGGATTGACTGGGAACCCAAGATGAAATATATGATCATAGAATACAATGTCAATAATGAAAAGGTAAACTACCAATATTTTGACTTAGCTATCTATAATTTGGAGACTACTAACACTATTGTAGGTGATAGTGTTAAGGAAGAAAATAAAGGTTCTTAGACATTACTTTTTGATGGTGCATGAGCTAAACAAGGCTTAGGAATTGGAATTATGCTAACAAATCTCGAAGGAAGGGAGTATTTAACTTCTTATAGATCTCAATTTTATTACACTAATAATTTATCAAAATATGAAGCTCTTATCTTAGGACTTTAATTTACAATTAAACATAAGGTTAAATAATTGTTAGTCTATGGTGATTCTAAACTAATTGTGAACTAGGCTAGAAACATATATCAATGTAAACTTTCTTGTTTAATAAAGTATAAATTTAGATCTTGGGATTTAATCAAGTAAGTTTTATTCATTCAATATTATTTCCTTTCCTAGGGAACAAAACAAGTTGGTATATGCTTTAGCTTTGGTAGAAGCAAACTTGATACCTTTGAAGGCTTTGAAATTTTGAGGGTTTATTGTGGAGATAATTCCATGCCCCTTTGTACCAAATAACATTAATCACTTCCATTTTTTTAATGATGACTAGTATATAATTAAATTATTATTCAATGTTGGTGCATTTAAATCCTCCATTATAGATTAATGGGACAAAATTTATATAGAAAGTTCAAAGGATAGTGAAGATGGGGTTATTCAATTCAAAGAGAACTATATTTCAAAGAGCATGATCTATTTGGAAAGAATGTTTTATCAAGAGAGACAAGGAAATGAAGCTAAGTATCCTAAATTAAGTTGAAAGGACTAAAAACAAGTCAACCTAGGAAATCATGAATATTAATATAATTTTAACATTGGTGTAGTTTGCACTGATGAAGAATTGAGAAAAGTTGTTTCCCTTCTAAAAATTTTCCAGGATGTCATCACCTGGTCATATGATGGCCTCAAGATATTTGACACTAGTGTGATAAATCACACTATTTCACTAAGGGAAGCCTATAAAACTTTTAGGCAAAGACAAAAATAAGTAAATCCAATGTTGGAACCACTAATTTACAAAGAAGTGAAGAAATTGCTTCATGTGAGGATAATCTTCCCCATAAGGCACTTGACATGGATCACCAACCTCATGCCTATCTAGAAGAAAAATGGAGAAATATGAATTTATGTTTATTTATATAATTTGAATAGATCTTATAAGAAGGATAATTACCCTTTTCCATATTTGGATTAAGTCATATAGTTGGAAAGCAACTCTAGAATGATGTTATTTTTGGATGGATTTTTAGGCTACAACCAGGTCCTAGTAAATAAGAGTGACAAAATGAAGACAAAATTTAATAGTAAATGGGGAATGTTTGCCTACAGATGAATGCCATTCAAATTTATCAACACTAGAGAAAATTTCCAATGAGCAATGGACCATGCATTTCATGGATTAATTGATAAATACATTATTATTTACATGGATGATCTAACAATTTTTTTTAAAAATAGGGAAGATCACATGATGCATTTAGAGCAAGTACTAGAGAAGTGTAGAACGTATGGAGTTTCTTTTAAACCTTATAAAATAATATTTTATTTGATTGAAGATAAAATCTTAGGATAGTGATCACTCAAGAAGGTATGACCATCAACCCTGATAGGATCAATGTAATTTCAAAGGTAGAAGTTCTAAATAACAAATAAGAGTTAAAATATTTCTTTGGTAAAATCAACTTTGTGAGAAATTTTATTTATAGTTTTTTATAGATTGTGAGACCTCTCAACACCATGATAAAGAAGGATGCCAAAATATAATGGACAACTGAGGTGAATAAGTCCTTTTAGGACATCCAAGATGCTATTGTTCAAGCCCATATCTTGATAAGTCTTGATTATAATAAAGATTTTTATCTATACTCTTTTTCTTCTAATCATACTATTGATATTGTCTTAACATAGAAAAAAGATGATATAGAACACCCCATAGCCTTCATGAGCATAGATTTGAAGAATTTTGAGTTGAATTATCCTATTATGGACAAGAAAGCTTACATAATAGTGAAGGCTATAGAGAAATTTAGGCACTACATCCTAAGAAACAAGACATATGCCATAGTATTTGATATAGATATCAAATTGATTTTAGGAAAAAATTAACTCAAGGAAAGAAGAGGAAAGTGGATAACAAAACTTCAAGTATATGACTTAGAGATAAAATATTCTAAGTTAGTAAGAGATCAGGGTATTATCTAACTCATTGCAAACATTGATGATCACATTGATTTTTTTAGGTGAAAGTGAACTAAGCACTTGGTGGAGATTGGTATAAGGACACTTTTCATTACTTTATAAATGGATCATGTCCACCACACCTCAATAAATAATATAAAAGAGTCCTTAGATTGAGATCATCTCACTTTATGATCAGAAGAGGAGTCCTCTATAGAAAAAACTATGAAGTAATTTATTTGAGTTGTGTTTTCAAAGCTAAAACCACTAGAATTATAGAAAAATTCCATGATAAATTGGGAATTGGTCACCCTTTATGTCACACCACAAAACATAAGATATTAAGGGTTAGTTATTATTGGCCAACCATTTTCAAGGATGTACATGCTCATGTGTGAACATGACACAAATGTTAAGTATTTGATAGAATGGAGATGAAGGAAACCATGTTTTTACAACTGATAATTGAATCAAAGTCATTCATACAATGGGGCCTCAAATTCTTATGGGAAATCAATCTAATTCATCAATAAGACATAAACTTGTACTCACTACCATAGACTATTACATAAGGTGGACTGAAGTAGTGGCCACCAAGAATAGTAAAATAATTGATGTTATCAAGTTCCTTGAATAAAATGTCATTATTTGATATGGCCTATCCTTTGTATCAACTGATTTCGCTAAATGGCCATATGATAATTAGATCATCATAAAGTTTACTTTAAATTACTACCCCTAGGGTAAAGGAGTGGTTGAATCTACTAACAAAAACTTGATGAATGCCATCAAGAATTATATGAAAAGATACCAAGAGAATGGTAATCCCTACTAAAATATTCTCTATGGGTAAACATAACTAGATATACGTAGGTATTCAAGGCATCCCCATTCTTACTATTTTATGGACAACCTATATTTTCCATCACATTAAAGCTACCCACATATGATTTCATGGTTGAGTATATGGAAGATAACTAAAGAGTAAAGTCTAGGATACTAAACATCATCTAAATGAAGGATGCTAGGGATGAAGCACTAAAATTTTTTACTAAGCATCAGGATGTTGTGAAAATATGGTTTGACAAGTGAGACAAAATTAAAGCATTCTAAATCTCAAGCTTAGTCCTACTATGGTACTGTTGACCATTTTTTGTGCAACAGGCCAAAAATTGGCCCCCCTTCTTTTTTATGCTATTCTGAGCCAGTACTTTTGATTTTGCATGAGTCTTGAAATTTATATAGACCCTAAAAAATTTATATAGACTCTACAAGTCCATTTCTATGGATTCTATAGGTCTATTTCTATGGACTCTACAGGTTTTCTATGGACTTCCCAAGAGCTTCTACGAACTCTGTAGGTGTAGTCTTTTAGCAGATGAAGAACCAGTCAAAGATTGCAAGGTTTTACAAAGCTTCTTCAGACTCTTGTCTGAAGAAATTCATAAGGAAAGTGAGCTAAAATGGTTTAATGACATGATATTTCAAAAGAGTTAGCAACTTTGAACTATTGAACCATTGAACAAGTTCAATGCCTTGGTTCATCGCTTTGGTTCAATGACTTGGTTTAGTCGGCTTGGTTCAATGCCTTGGTTCAACGCAAAGTTCCTCAGCAAAGTTCATCATTTTAGTTCAATCAGCTAGTTTAACACTTCAATTTAATGGCTTTTGGTTCACTCAATGGGTTCATCAGATGGTTCAATGAGTTTGGTTCAACACTCAGTTCAAAGCCTTGGTTCAACAATCATTTGAACCGTTAAATTGGTTCAATGGATTGGTTCAAAGGAGTGATTCAATGTAAAAAGTTCAAGCCTCTTAAAGGACAAGTGCCCTTGTGGAGGGTAGTTCTAGGTTTAAGAGCCCTTGTGGAGGGTAGAGAGCACTTCAAATAGGCACAACCATGTTTTATTATTAATCTTGGGGCACCAAAGTTAAAGCAAGAATCGACAATCAAACGGCTCCCTCTTCCCAAGGCTCAGAGTGCACATGGGCCAACTTGCAAAAAGAGTACCAAAGTATTTCCCAAGAAGCACCAAGTTCTCTTCATCTTTCTATATATTATAAAATTCTCATTTTGAGAAGGATCCATTCTCTCAACCTTAAGGCAAAACTCTACCCAAAAATCTCTTGGGCTTATAAGGCAGAGCTCTACCAGATTTTACCTTAAATCAAGACTTAGCATTTTTACCTCTATTTGGACTTGCACTTTAAATTATATGTCTATGTTTTTTTTGTGTTAAGACATTATCTTTCATGATTTTAATAGATTGATTATAGCATGTCTAGTGCATTGTGAAGTCTCTTTTCTGTAGGTCCACTAGAAGTGTCTACAATAGGAATATAGGCACATGTGAATAGGTTGCCCAAGTGTGTCACATAGCACCTTTGGTAGTTCCTTCCTCCTTGTATCTCTATGGACCCTTGAATCACTAAAATAGAAGAGTTTCCCATGTCAGATGAAGTCTATGAGTGTTTCTTCCTAGTGAAAAGTGTATGTTCAGGTTGAGTGGGTCAACACTTTTCTGGTGTATCACCTTTATTTTATTTTTAGGCTTAGGTTCTATTTTCAGCATCTCTCTCTCTCCCTTTTCAACCCCCCTTTTTTACATTTATTTATTAGTAGTAGGAGAAACCAAGGCCTAAAATATACATTAGAGGGAGCTAGCCCTTATCTAGAGACTCTTCCCTCTAGCTTTGTCAGTCCCATAGGCGAGAGGGGAGTTTCCATTTTTGTGTGTAAGAGGTAGGAGCTTGGCCTGATGCCCAAGGTGCAATCTACTGTGTCAATAGGTACAACATCCATGAGAAAAAAACATAACATGATAAGTTAAATCCTCTCTAGATTGGGCCCTATCAAGTATCATAGATACTGGATGAAAATACATTCAAAATCAAATACTTATAATGGAATGACTTAGACTTTCCAGTCAATGGGAAGTATCAAAAACACTAGTTCTCTACTACTCTATCACAAATCTTAGAAGGATAGTAAACTTGTTTAAAATCAGAGTAGGTAGGGGTAGAATAGTTTGCTTTTATTTTATGTCCTTTCTCACTTTCCACTTTGATTCCTACCTTGATTTTCCATTGTTCCCTTTTGTTCTTTCTTGTTGTGTATTTTTTTTCTTTTATGTGATTTAGCTTAGTAATAAGTCAAGATAATAATTCATTGGCTTGATTTGTGTCAATCTGATCCTAAAATGGGAAAAAGGTATTTTTGATCTTAAACATTGGTAGTTCAAAGTTGGAAGCCTCTATAATTTGTTCTAATTTATAAAAATTGGGTGGGGTTAGTTATAAGTTAGTCTTCTCATGAAAATATTAAATTATTTTAAGACTATAATATGGTTCAGATGACTAAACATTTTATTGAGAAAGAGTTTGAATATATGTGGACCATCATAGTTTCATTCAAATCCACTAAATGAATTACCTAGGCAGAACTTATTACTTGAGGGTGAATAAAATTCAAACTATGTCATGACACAATCCTTACACTTGGCTAATTATGGTTCCCAACCATTGTAGTCTATGAATGCAAGTATTAAAAAAAATAGAATATGATATACTAATGAATTGAAATCATAAATTTCTTCATATTCCATGAATGGTGATTTAGGCAATCTATATTGAGTCTATGGATGCCTGGCTAATAGTAGAGCAAGGCCCAAAGTGGAGCTAAAGATACCTCTACCTGGGCTATGAATGCTTGGCTAGTAGTAGAGTAATTCCCAAGCCATCCCTAATTAACCTAAGCATACTTTCATAAAATATAAATAATGCTTGAGTCATTTCCTATTTGATTCCTTGAAGCTCAACAGTTATCATTTTTGAGCCCAATGGTAGTAGTTAATTAACTTCAAAGTAAACACATAGTATGATTGTCTACAAGATTTAAACTCTATTTTCAGCTTGTGATCTTCCATTTATTTCTAAAAATTAGTTCTAATACTAATTTAAAGACCTAATGAGATGATTAATTCTTGATTCATCTTTGAATATAAGATCTATATTCTAAAATTTTGCAATGTTTCCCCATAAAGGTTTCCATTTTTTGATGCTCAACTACCCCCTATTCCTAGAATGGGGACCCTCCTATTTTAATTTTCAAAAAATGCTTAAGAATTAAAGATTTCTAAGTCATTTGGATACATAAAAATTTGATTTAGTACTTCATAGAAATTTTTTGTTAATCATTCATTTTGAAATAAATATTAGCATTTAGAAATACTTGAATTATTGTAAGTTTTATCAATTTTTCATTCAAATAAAGAATAATTAACTATGAAATTGATTCAAAATATACAAACAAGCTCCACCAAGAATGTTCCATCTAGTTCCCAAAATTAGCATGGATGCATTGAGTGTCACCCAGTCTTATTAGACTAACCTTACACTATATTTAAAGTATTTAATTACATAATTTTTCTTTAGACTTTTTTAATTTGCTTGTGATGGAAATTTGACATTTTTAAAAGTATAATTCAACTTCTTACTTATATTTACAAGACATCAAAGTTAAAGTAACAATTTGAGATGCTTCTCAGGACATCAAATTATAGAATAAATTCTAAAGGAATACTCGCTCCTCAGTGTGCCATGTGTCACCATGGTGCTTATCCAAAGGCCTAATTGTTTCCATCAAAACTTGGAGTTACACCATTTTCTAATGGAAATGCACCTCATACATGATACTTGAAATGAATGTACAAAGCCCACAAACCATATGGCATCATCCTGAGGGCTCACAAAGGATTTAGCCATTATAATTAAAATCCATAGGCTAAGTTTTAATATCTTGGCATCCACAAGCAAGCTCATTCAATTTGAATTACCACACATCCCAATATAATCTTAAAGCCCATGAGATGCCACCACGTGTCTCAAACATGACCATCCAAACTTGAAAAAGTCTTCCAAAGTGTTATGTGTTCCCTTCATATTAATCTAAGAAAGATGTGTGTCAACACCACATCACATTTGATCCAAAGCTCATGAGATCTCTAAGGATAACATGTGGATGCATATGAGCCATTTGATCAAGGATCGATAGTGTAAATATATTCAAGGCCCTTTCTAAAAGTGATATGTGGCATATGAATGAAGAGAAGATTGTGAGAATGACATGTATACCCCTTGGACCCACATAATAATGGCACTTGTCATGAGCATGATAATTCTATATAAGGATCTACTAGAATACCTCTAAAGGCCCACCAAATTTATGCATGTCCCCACTATAGACATGTGATGATGTTGTGTGTCATTCCCATGGAGTTATGACCTGAGATTAACCAAATCATTTCATAGAGCAGTGCATGTCTCCACCTGAGCCACACAATTAACACAAAGTTTTAGATAGCTATTTGAAAGCTTTCTGAAGGTAACACCTATCAAAGTAAAATTGTGATGGCCCATGAGAGAGCCATCTAGCCAAGAAAAATCTCTAATTTCCTCCAAGAGTGATGTAAAACAATCCTAAAACCAACCAAAACTAAATGGCCCCACCCAAGATCTCACCACAAATCAAAAGATTCCATGTGGTGGAGTACAAATAATTCATTACATCAAGATGCATGAACTTTACCTCTATCTAATGTTAAACATTGATCTTTTGATCTCATCTCACTACTTCTTAAGTATTTGGAATGAATATGCTACATAGATCTCATCAAACTAACTTAGTATTTAACTCACCTATGTCTCATTAAATATCCCTCTATCTCATTAACTATTGATCACTTCATCCCATTGAGTCCATTCACTCCATTAGATCTTTATTTCATGATTACACTCTCACCATTTAATCTTCTAACAACCTTGAACTTTATCTCTAACTAGCTCTCATGAGTGTGAACTTGACATCCTCACATGCCTTCTACACCTTTGTTATCAGTTCCTTCTATTGAGACACTTAACATTCCTTCATTAATCCTTGACTATTTTAATTTAAACCCCACCATAGATTTACTATACAAGATTTGTGATTTTAAAACTTTTTAGTAACACATTTACTCAAAGGTTCCTTTGAAAAATTTACTTTGTTGTCCTTCATTGGATCTTCAACATATGATTAAGCTATAACTAATGATCAAGCTGGGATAAATATTAAGTCTTAGACTTTGAAAATATTGAGGTCTTAAAATATTGCTCAAGATGGTAATTACTAGGTCGAAGGAAATGATTTCAAAACAATGAAGAAGACTTAATTTATAACTTAAGTAATTGATTCCCATCTATAACTAGTCAACATAAAAAAATAACATGCCTGTGAACACCGTGGCTTAAACCCTTAGGGTTTAACTGATAAACCTTGTAATGTTTGAAAGTAAACATACATAAATTTTTAACTCATTTCTCTTCATTTGAACCTATGGACCATATATATAAAATGCACTCAAAAAACCCATAATAGATCTTTAATTAATTGTTCTTCAATCTTGCAAAAATGGTCTCTATAAAAGCATGACAACTTTTCATTGTGCAACTTTAAAACATGCTCTTATCTTCATCAATCCTACCTAATCCTTTGACATTAATGACATCCATAATACCCCTTTTGGCATTAATTTCAAACACATGGCCAACATTGGCATGTTGTTAATACATCCTTGGATACATAATCTTCATGCATTACCATATTTAATACATATATGTGTTGATTATATAGATAGAAATTGGGTGGTTATAGCTCCAAGTATTCCATATGAGTATCCTTTTTAGCCAAAGACATTTCCTCCTCCACCACCACTACCATCATAGTTAGTTATACAATTTATTCAAGTTCATTCTACATATAAAGTTTAGAGTAAAGTAATTTTATTTCCTAGATGACCCATGTTTTAACATAAATTTAATAAGGTCATTTAGTAATCATAATAACCATCATCCACTCCATCATGACCTAAGTTAGTATTAATAAAAGTTTTGCACATTCTAAAATGAACATAAGCATAGGTTTATACTATAAAAATAATTCCATGTGGTACTATGGGTACTATGGTTACTCATCATACATAAGATATTATAAGTAATGATGATAATGATGTATATATAAAAACACAAGATCATCTCTTAGATTCATACATAGATACATATGGGACTAATCACTCATGATAGATGACCATCACCATGTTTGATTCATGAGTTAAATGTGAGAATACCCTTGATGGTATTTTTGTTTATTATGAAATAATTAAAAATTCTTAAAAATAACCAAAAAGACAAAAAATTGAAAAGACAAAAAAATATCAAACTAATAATAATTGGGACCTAAGCATAACATGTTTTTCTATTTATTGACTTGATTTATGTTACTTATCACATATTTGTTAAATTACATATTATTTTTCATACACACATAAATTTAAAGGTATATATGAGTAATATTTGGGACACACATATTATATATGATCATAAATGTACAAATGCATGACATTCCTACACCTAGGTGCCATATTAATGCTAGGGTAAATTCATTCCATAGGTCACGTTATTACAGATTATATCTTTATATGATATTTCCATTTATCATGTTGATCTAAATTTATTTCTTACACATATCTTACTCTTGATTTTCTTTTATATGGTTCTACATTTCATGGATATGATACTTTTTAATGCTTGTGTAATATTGGCATGGATTTATGGTATTAACTAGCTTGAATTTTTCTATGATTTACTATTTCTATTTAATTTCATATAGGATAATTATTTATTTTTATTTAGGTGGTCTTATCTTTCTATATGACATTAATTTTTCATACTTTAACACTGACTACTCATTGTGTGATTTTGATTTTTTGTTTGACATTTATTGATTGAGTGTATCATTTTATGACTATTCATTTTCATGTCATTGCCTTGTTATGTGACATTGATTATTCATAATATATCATTTTTTTCTCTTTGTGTGTATTTATTTCCTTTTGTGACATGGTGTGTTCATTGAGTGTACTATGTGTGTCTATTTTTCTATGTGACATTACGATTTATTATGGGTGTTATGGCTATGACATGGTATGCTTATGAGTTTATACATCTAATATTTTATACTAATATTTTGGTACCATGATCCATATCACACATCATATTTATTTTTGATTCTATGATATATTTCATGCATCTTAATGCATAGCCTACTATTCAATGTGTATATCTGTAAAGATTTATACTACACGCCTAATTGTTATATTTATATTTACATGACACTTGTATGCCTTAGGATACATATTTCATATATACTTTGATGATCTAATCATACTATGATGATATATTATTCACTATTATCACATGATCTAAATTATTACATCTTTATAAATAACATGATGTGTTTAACTCCTTTATTTTGAGATGAGTAATTTTTAGGATACTTTCCTCACCTCAAAATGGGGATACATTAGTGGGATTTTCATATAAATTTAAGTTTACACATATAGATAATTCAGATCTTGGGACAAATTACAAATTTTAGAGGGTTCAAATTGCGTTAGAATATTAGCTTAGATTAAACTATAGATCATGTGTGTGTGTGTGTGTGTGTGTGTGTGTGTGTGTGTGTGTGTGTGTGTGTGTGTGTGTGTGTGTGTGTGTGTGTGTGTGTGTGTGTGTGTGTGTGTGTGTGTGTGTGTGTGTGTGTGTGTGTGTGTGTGTGTGTTCAATCATATTTTGAGGGCATATGAAAACGTTTTAGAGGTATCTGAGTGATAGTTTATAAGATTTATTAGAATCTAGGTAGAGTGGCATATAGATTTCATGAAATTATATATCAAATTGGGGACATGAATGTGGTTCATGCACACACTATTAGAGTTTTATTGTTTTTCAAGTTGGCACTGAAGTTACTAAAGGAAAAATTATTGAATATTTAATTCATATATAGTGGTTGATTCAACTTACATACAATGTTATTATGGGTCTCCACACTTCCATATTGAGTTTAAATATTGGTTAAATGAGTAGTGTAGTTAAGGTTATATGTCACTCAATAACCAAGCATTAATCATTCATAACTATTGGGTAATTTCTATTCCCAAACCACATTTTGAACATTAAACTTGACTTTTAGTACAATTAACCCATGACATTCTCCATTGGGAATAATCACCCTAATTTATAAGATTGAAATGGAAACATAGTTCAACCACTTACATATTTATTCCTTCCTTTCTCTTCAAATTTCAAATGTTTCATTTTTATATTTTATTTAAATTTTCATTTCATATATGAACAATAATTTTTGCATTTTTCAATGTGAGTTTTCATGGATAAAGTTGGACACTTGGAACCTTCTCCCAAAGATAAAGTGTGGTTACACATTAAGGTATGCATTTTATTTATCCTTTTAATCTTGCACTTTAAATACTATAATAAAAAGATAGATTTATCAACATGACTTGACAATGGTATTAGACTCTTGACAATTTCAATCTTGAACTATATTTACCTTACATGACTTTTGTATATGAAAACCAATTTCATCCTATGGTCTTCACCTTACATATTTTTTATTTGTCACCTACAAGAATTACCTATTATGTGCCTAATCTACCTTTTATCCCAATGAAACTATTTCCTAATAATTAAATCATTGTTATTATTTTATAAACACCTCTAAGAATACTCATATTGATCCACATTTATGTTTTTTTCCACCTCTATTGGTTATGTCCATGTGCTATTTAATAATAATTTAAAAAATTAAAATTTCCATATAGGTTAGGCCATATGTTATATATATTAGTGTCATGAGAACTTACCAAAAGATCCATTTACTTTTACATGATAGGTATAAGCTTATTCTCTATCTAGCATTCACCTATCACTCATCTTGGAAGTATCAAGAAAACATTTAAACATTGAGAAGGAAGACCCTTAATATCTCATATCATAAATTAGTCACTAGGAGAAGGCCCTAGACATGCCTAAATCACCTAATCCAAGTCAATTTTTTCATTTTCAAGTGTCAAAATATATGTTATAAGCTGCATCCATACCAAATTAACACTATTACACACATACACATTGCCAGGATAATGATGTGTGGTTTGAGACATCTTCAGAGTATTCTAAATATAGATAGTGATCAACCACTTAGTAGGAGTTGGTTTGGTCTAGAATAACCTATCCTTCTTCCTATTTTATAGGCCCAAACTTAGAGTCAAAAGTGGATATAGGGGTTTGAATTTAAAGAGACAAGTTTTCTATAATTACACACATAATAAGATTTATTTTATCATATAGGATGACATTTTAAAACTATACATAAATATATGTGACAAAATAGTCATGCATAGATCACCAGAATATATCCATAAGAGTTTAGATGCATTAATCTAACACAAACATCTATATTATACAATATTTATCTAGGTAAGTCCAAATAATTAGTTTTTGAAGCTAAATAACTCCACATCCATCTTCACCCTTGATTTGACTTACACATAAGCTTAGACTAGAATAAATAAGTAACAAGATAAGTACCCTAATGATATTATTAATTTCCATAAATATTAATGTGTAAATGAAAATATTCTTGTAGCATTTACATTTCTTAATTTAAACATATCTTAAACATTTTGAATTATCCTAAGTTTTATCTTATTTAGGTTCATTAATAAAAAATAAGGTAAGATAAAAAGTTGAAAAAATATGGTACATATAGTATTTAAATTCTCCAAATATGAATACTTAGGTATTCTTATTTACATATTGATTTTCACCCATAACATCTTTGTCGAAATCCTACTTGAGCCAAGGTGGAGATTTATGTACTGACAAGTCAACCAAAGGTAAATATTCATATCCCTATACTTTTTATTTATTTAATTTGGTATATAAATGTGTTTTATTTTTATGTTGTTTTATTTAATGCTTGTATTAGTATATGATTGATATTATATGTTATATTTTCATCCTTTTTTACTTTGATTACACCTATTTATTATAATCCCTAATTTAGATACCTCTTGGTTACAATCATTAGTTTAGATACCTATTGGTTACCACATAAGAGGATTTAATTATATTTAGTTTACACATTTTACATATAAAATATAATTGAGTATTTTACAAAAATTATTTTCACATAATTCATAATTATATATTTGAAAATATTATTACAAACATATCTTGTTTAGAGTCCCATTCTGATTTATGGCATGAAAAAATGTACGTATGTTGGATCAAGTATGGTCTTCTCCCTTTTACTATATTAGATGATATTTAACATTTTTATCATATTCACCATACATAAAATTTCCATATATCACCAAAAACCAAAATATCATCTAGATATTATATGACAAATTTATATGTGAAAGGTCTCTATAATTTTCATCAATCTTAAACATAGTAGTTGTGTTACAAAAGCTAAGTGAAAATACCAACCATTAAAATAAATATTATTTTTTCTTAAAATTTGTCTTCCATACACCCTAATTCATATAAAATTATTATTACTTGAATTTGAGATAAAATTTTGTGAAGTATTCATCTTATTGAGGTTGGTCCAAAACATCATTAATTCATAAAAGTGGATATAAATTCAATAATTTGTAGTCTATGCACATTATCTAAGAGTTGTATTTTTATACCATAAAATGAATGATAAGCATGGTGAATTTTTTAATAATATTACACTTTTTCCAACAAGTATTTAAATTTTCATGCCAAGAGTGAACTTTTTCACTCTAATCCTCAATTAGATCTACCTTGAAAATTTACAACTTTGACTAGGATTGCCTCTTTTAACCTTGAATACGATAATTTTAAAAAAAATATCTATATTGAATTAAAAAATTCAAAATTCCTACATACGACACAAAATTAAAACATAAAATGATAAATAATTATCTAATACACTCTATCTCTAAGAGACATTATCAATTCACTTATCTGTTGTTTTCTCTGTTAAGAAGCTTGTATCTTTTTTTTACAATAATTTCAATATCAACCTTGTCATTTTAAATATTTCAATTAATAATATATATAATATACTCCATTAAATATTATTATTGATAATAAAGTTCTTAAATTGGTTTAAAAGTACCTATTATACTATAAAAGAGTAAATAGCCTTAAATAGATCCTAACTCTATCTCAAGATTACTACAAGAATGTTTTAGAATATTTGGGCCTTAATAATGATTTTTTTGAATATTTAAATCCTTAGGTATTATTTTTTATATCCTTTCAATTAATAGAGATTAAATCAATAGTGAAGAAACCAATCTCAATTCATTGGTTTATTAAAAAATTAAATTCTAGACCAATTCTATGTTTTAGGTCTCTAGGCTTAATTAGATCTTAGTAGGTTAAATAAATTATTAGGTTATTTATCCATATAAAAAAATTCCTCAATAATATTAAATTATAAGAAAATGTTGCAATCCTCAAAACAATATTATTGACTTCTTCTATAAGAATTGGCATCCAAAACCATTCTTTACTGTATTGATAAATCAACACCTATAGGAAAACACCATATCAACATAGTTATAATTATTTCATAGGGTTTAATTCATAAAAATAAGTATTGATATAGTTTTAATACATTATAATTAAAATTCATACAATTTTTTTATTCCATCCATTGTAAATAAAGATGTGAGTCTTTTAGTGGCAATAAACCTTATATTAGGGTTTTTTTGAGTTTTAGAAGTTGAGAGATTCTTATTGATTTCTAAAATAATATAAGACTTAAACCTAAAAAATACTCTTATAATACTCCTATAAATAATCTGAGATTCACTTATGATGCATGCATGAGTTTTCATGTGGTAAAGAAACTATAAAAATTGTCCTTACACAAAAAACATGGGTATTATGAGTTTTGAGTAGACAAACTTCTATTGGAGCCCAATAAAATTCCAAATTTTATTGAATTACATTAAACTATTCATAATAAATATAAATAATCAAATTTCAAATAAATATTTTCCTTTAATAACAAGAAATTTAGTAATACACACTTATATAACCCCATTTGGCAGACTATAAACTATCATTAGTCTCTCCAATTGTGAATTATTATCTTTTTATCCCTATTTAGGTTCTTTTACCCATCCAAAATTATATTACATACGATGGACATGTTTTTTTAATAATTTTATAAGATTGGATTGTGCATATTTAGTTGAGATTCTTTCTCAACTTTTCCAACTTAAGTTAGTAAATGACCTTTTAAAACAACATTCTACTACATTTTACTTTATTTTGTCCCGTAAATATGAATATGAATTATATAATCCATTTAATACATCTAAAATTACATTTATATACTAATAACACACCCTTTATAACTTCTTACAGTATTTGTGTGATAGTAAATATCTATACATTACTTAATATTTGAAAATTCAAATTTGTTGTTTTGGAGGGAAACCTCCCTAAGCTTCTAAATGACCTTAAAATAAACTTATAATGCCTAATTAAGGATTAATATGACTCAAATACCTTCCTAAGGCTCCTAAGTGAATTGAAAAGATTATTAAGACTCTATAACCCAACCAATTATAATTCTACATAATGATAATGATGCTTCTGCATTAAACTACCAGCCTTGAAATATTTCATGAGTTGATCATGAATCATTGATACTCTTTGTGTTTGTATTTTTACTATAGATGATTTAATAGTAATTCCTTAATTACCCAATATTATTTATTTTTACCCTCATGTATCCCATAACTTGTTTAATTGATGTGGATCTATTTTACCTTAAAAAATGTGTCTGGTTGAGTGTACAAGTTAAATCTCTTCTTCATTTGTAGATGGATGTTCAAGACACTCATAGGATCTATAGCCAAATTTTACACATTTTAAACATCTATTAAAAAACCCTAAACCATAAACCATAAACCTTAAACCCTAAACTCTAAAACTTAAACCCTAAACCCTATATTATGAGTTTTAAATAGACAAACTTCCATCTGAGCTCAAGAAAATTCAAAAATTGAATGAAATAAATTAAAATATGCATAAAAAATATAAATACACAAATTTAAAACAAATATTGTCCTTTATTGACAATAATTTTTCCAATACACACTTATAAAACCTTATTTAGTAGACTATAAACTATCGTTAGTCTTTCCAATGATGAAGTCTCATATTTTTATCCTTGCGTATGTTCTTGTATGCCTAAAAAATGCTAGGATATATGACAATGTTTTTAGATAATTTTCCAAGATTGGAGTGCACATATTTAGTTTATATTATTCCTCAACTTCTCCAACTTAGGTTACTAAATGTCCTTTTAAAATAACATTCTACTACATTTTACTTTATTTTATCCCATGAATATGACTATGAATTATAGAATACCTCTAAGACATATAATTATGTTTCTAGACTACTAACACACCCTTGATAACTTGTTACAAGATTTTTCAATACCAAATATCCATACATTGCTTAATAAATATTTAAAAATTCAAATTTATTATTTTGGAGGGAAACCTCCCTAAGCTTATAAGTGACCCTAAAAAAAACTTATAATGCCTTAAGGAGGATTATTATGACAAAAATACCTTACTATGACTCCTAATTACATTGACCATATTATTAAGACTATATATCAACCCAAGTATAATTTTTCATAATGAGAATGATGCTCTTGCATCAAGTTATTTCTTCACCTCATTAATCTCTAAAAGTGATTGTATGTATAAACAAATTTTGTGTGAAATACATTAAATAAATAATTGAATGTCATATTATACTTCCATTTTTGTAGGAAAATTTTAAGAGTTCATAACAAATCTTGAAATAAATGCAAAAATTTACCTAAATATTTCAATCCATTATTAACACAATTAATTTTAGGAACTTTTAACCCATAATTTTACTTATCTTTAAAAATAAGTAAATAAAATTTATTATTTTATCAAATGAGTTTATTTTCTTAGTTGGTACTTACTAAGGTAATTTTTAAATTGCTTATATGAAATTACTTAGATGTTCACAATAATGGAATAATATATCACATAATTAAGAATAGAATATGTATATCCACAAAAATAATTGATGAAAGAGAATAATATTTGATAAATATGATTGAGTCACTTCGATGGAGAAACCTCCACATCAATGTAATAAGATCATAATTTTTAATATTATGTTAAAATACTAACCAATTGTTCTTATTTATACCATACTTATCCATGGTTATTCCATATGCCAACCCTATTAAAAACATATAGAAATGGAATAAGATAATGAAAGGTATGTAAGACACAAGTTGGCCATACATATTTCTAAACACAGTATAAGATAAGGAAGTAACATGACCATTTTAGTCAAAATAATTTTGGATCAACTTAGGATGTTTTTGAAATAAAGCTTCATCCTCCCATATTACATTTTTATGATTTATATTCTTAAATTTTATTAAATATTCCTTAATCTCTCTTGTTCAAAACCTTTTAGTGCATGTGTGAATGATTTTCTTAGGTTCCAAAATGACTTTTGCTTCTGTATCCAATTTAGAAAACTTATTTAGGGTATAAAATCTATAACTAGTCATGTTATTTATGAAATATACTTGAAAAACATGATGCATACAAGTGAATTGGGGTAGTTCCAACTTGTATGCCACACTACCAATTTTTTGTAAGATCTAAGAAGGACAATAATACTTAGGAGATAGTTTTTCTCCTTTTTTTCTTTAGATACATTTGTTTATATGGTTGAAATCACATAAATACCTAATCACCTATTTCAAAATCACTTTCACTATGATTTTAATCTAATTATTGATTCATGCAATTATGTACCATTGTTAAATTCTCTCTCAAACTAGCTAGTACTTCCTATTAATGGTGAATGTGTTCTTAAAAAAATAAAACCTTGGGATATGTCTTTAGGATTGAATTTATATATGGGGGATGATAAACATGAAGTGAATCAAATTAAAACATTTTGGAAGAGGTGTGAAAGGAAATGTTATACCACCATTCTACTAGTGACAACCAATGAACCCATCATTCCTATTTATCAGAGGAAATATATCAGAGATACCCTTCTAGGTTTTTATTGAACACCTTGGTTTTTCCATAAGATTAAGGATTATATTATGGTTTATAATCCAAATAATTTACCAAACATGTGAATAATTATGTCTATAATTTATTGGTAAATATGGGATAATGATAAATTAAAATGATCTTAGGAATACCATGTAACTTTTTGATTTATACTAAGAAAACAAATAGCTACTATAGTGGTACAAATGGTTGTGAAAAGGAACAAAATTGAGCATATTTCATGAGCCTATCCAAAATTACCATGATGACATTTTTACCTTCAAACCAAGACAAACCTATAATTAAATCCATGGAAACCTTCTCTCACCTATGGTTAGGGATGGATAAAGGATTTAGAAAACATGATGTCTTAACTTATTTCACTTTTTTCTATTGACACATCATGCATTCAGCCACAGATTTTTGTATATCCCCATTGAATCAGTCTAAAAATAAATCCTAATTGATTCTATGATAGGTATTCAAAATCTTGATTGCCCCTTATTAGAGATGCATGAAGCTCATAAAGGATATATTTTTTGAGGTTATATTTATTACATAGGTATAATATATATTTATACCATAATTAATTGTATTTCCATACAAAAATTTTAGAAAAAATTTAACCCTAATGAAGAATATGAATCAAAACTTATATATCCATGTCCTTCTCCCATTCAAATCTTGTATTTTCTAACCAATCTACCTACCAATGGTCATTGGACATAACATGACCTCAACAGACTCATCCCTCATGGATAGTGCATCTACTATGACATTATATTTTTTTATAGGTATAATCACTAAGAGGGTGGGGTGAATCAATGAACCCAGATATTTTAATTTCAATTCCAATCCTTTCAAACTATTAAAAAATCAACATATACCAACTTGATCAAGCAAATTTAACAAGAGAGATCATTCATTCAATGCATATATAAGATCAAACACAAAAAACATATTTCCTATGACAAATCCTCATGAGGAATAAAATACACTCTTAAGCCTACAACACATGGACTACTTGCCTTATAAGAGATTATAAACATGAGATTGGTCAAGTCCTTTAGACCAGAATTTAGTGAAACACTTGTTCCACAAGGAGAACCTACCCCTAAGATGATCAAGTCATCTTGAACACATGTTTGTCAATTCATTTTGAAACAAAACTTTTATTAATTCCTCTTGACTTAAGGCCTTTAATAAAACACCTATTTCACAAGGAGCAACTACCATTAAGGAAGATCAAGTCCTTTAGACCCTCCTTTAAAATGAAAGCCTCCACCTTAGAACTTATGTCTTTAACACCTAATGATGGATCTCTAATTTTTTAACCCCTACATAAAATCCCTCTTTATCTCATACATGCCTCTCACATAGGCATGCCAAAATCTCTCTCATTCACTCAAACTATCCTCATATGCATAATCAAACCTCTTTATATATCCTCAAATTACAAAATATCTACTATGACATAAAAAATATGACATATATGTCATAAACATAGTCAAAAAACTATACTTCTCATCAAATAATCCAATAGGCGCACTACCTATCCTCTCTTCTTCACTTCAATGCTCACTACTCTCAGAAGCCTAGAAACCATATCCTTTAGTTTCACTATATATAGAGTCTTCATGATAAACATATTCTTAGTCAGCCATTATAATTTACTTAAACCTTTAGGCTTATCTCACATCAATACACAACTCAATACAATCCACATAGGTGGGCTATAACATATATGGGTCACCCTCAAGCAACAACACCTTTCAAATACACCATACTAGCCCTTATAGGTCTCATGGAGACCTATCACCCCTTTAGCACTTAACCAAGTAAAAAAATAACATATGACCACTTTGAAATACATGGGTCCACTTATTATGTCCCCTTTGACATCCTTAAATGATCATAGTCATTTCTACTCACTTCTGCATATGATCAATCTACTCAAACATTGACTTAGTGCATAGGAACATCATGACCAAACACATAATCAACTTCTAAGCCTTTGTTCATAAAAAATATCAGTTTTTAAAACCTTAAAAAACCATAAATTATAAACAAGGATTTTATAATACTTTCCAATATTTAGGACATCATAAAACATCTAAACATCATCAAAATAAGCATAAGTATCCTTCTTGGAATACTTGCAAAACATAGTCAAATTTGGAGATTAATATCTTTCACTATACATACATTAAAACCTTATAACTTAGTTCATTATATGTTCCATAGAGTCCTCTTAAAATTTTATTTTTATATCACCTTTGACTTCATCCTGGATCAAAAGTTATGGATAAAATACAGAGCACTAGTTTTTCCCTTTGCAAAATTCAAATATTCAAATGCCAACATCATAGTTAAACCTTGGACACTATGCTATCATCTCATGTCCTCAATTCTTAGATTAATCTTGCACAATTAATCTTATTATAATGATCTCAATATTTAACTATGCTAAACTTCAAATAGGTTGACAACTTTGACTACACTCATGTCATTGATCTCAATTGCACGATTAAAAGCAAACCATTAGATCCTTATCCTTTAATTTTGTTCAACATTAAACCTTGAAAACTTATTACCATATCACTAAATACACATCATTAGATCAATTTTTATGATTTATTATGAACTATTGGATCTTTATTTGGTCTAGATCTTTATCTCTTTCAAGATTGACTATGTATGAGAGCCATTGCAATCTACCTAGAAAGCCAACTTTGGACCTCAATAAATTTTGCTACACTTAGATGCACGATCTAAAATATGGACCATATAATTTAGTCACATAGGATAATCCATCCATATAATAATATAATCGTGAAACATTTATGTGTTAAAGATATAATTCCATTAATCTTCTCACTCATATTTTTCTACCATAGAGCTAACTATGCCTGGAACTGCCTGGAAGGCCATCTTTGCACATGCATATATTTTGATGTACTTCATCATATGACCTAAAACATATCACATAGAAAATATGCACAAAAATAAACAAACCCATATTATTAAATCATTATGAAACTATCACACATGTGAAATATGACTACATCAAAATGCCTACTCAACTTTTCTTGATACATGCAAATTTGCCTATGGGAAAACACTATCAAACTACCTAGGATCCCAACTTTGCACTTGCATATCTTTTGTCATGATTAGTTACATGACCTAAGATTTATAAAATAAGATCTTATATCATAGGATAATTAATAAATATATCAATCTTCTCTTGAAACTTTCATATGTGTGAGATATGATGTCACCAAACTGCTTACTTGACTCTATTTAAACATAGAAAACACTGTCAAAATGCCTGGGATCCCAAATTTACACACACATACCTTTGACTAAACTTCATGCATGGCTTGAGATTTTGAACATAACAAATTGGGACTAATTTTATCAAAACTATATGACCAAATCCCCATGACTCATCCACACTTGGTAATTATGATATCATTAAACTACTTACTCCAATTTTCTGCCATTGGACACAAAAAGTCTATATGAAAACTATGGACTATCAGATGATTTAAAATTATGCACATAAGTAATAAATACATACTTGAAATTTTATAATAACTTTTTCACAACCTAAAATCACCATATTCATCCCTAACATTTCTAACCATGCTAAGAAGATGAAACAAGCCAACTTCAAACACACTAGGACAAGCACATTGCACACTTTATCATTGTCACTTAGACTATCAAGGAAATTCATCCACTCCCATGGACACCTCTATGACATCAACATGAGATAATTTACAACTCTCCAATAATATCCTCCTTTGTCATTTATTTTAACACCCATCATAAAATAATATACAACTCACCTTCCTTCTCTCTCTTCAAGCACTCTTAAAATAGGAATTTTCTCCCCCGTTGACACAAAAAAAAGTGGTAACCAACTAATCCTAAGGACCTAAAAATACTATAAATAGGATAAGACCATATTATAAATATACTACAAACTCCCCCTTACCTTAATCCTACCTCTTCTTGCCTTGATAACTTTCTCTTGCTCCATGCTAACACTCTTTTCAACCAATCACTACAACCAATAAATAAATAACACAAAAAAGTACTAAAATCTGATGGAACTCACCAATAAACATTTTAGAGGGACTCCCCCATAATTTCACCTCCTGGGTATTTTTAGATCTCCACACACCATGAAGAACCACCATATAGGCTTACTAGTCTTCTCTCTAAAACCACCTCAAAGACTCAATACAACTTCATACCACTCAAAAAATATAAAAAATTATCTAAAATAATAATATAATCTCTCCTTGAAATACCCATTCCTTATTCTTTTGGAAAAACTGAACAAAAAATAGTCTTCTTCTTACAAGGCCTATCTAGTCTCCTTGTAGCCCCACTTGGAACTTGTAGAGCCCACAAATTTCAATAGACACACTATCAATAATTGAAACTTTCATATATAGATCACTCTCATATTACCCCTAAATCACACCAATTCTTATCACCTAGATCATCCTCTGCAACATACTTCCTTCACAAACCTACTAGCCAATTAGGCTTCCATCTTGATAAAAACATGAATAATTTGAAAACCAAAAACCTTTAGATCTCTGTGAAGCTTTATTTGAAAACCCATTTATCCCATTCAACTTATTAAGAATCCTTAGACTTCAAATCATAAGGCAAATAATTTTTATATCATATCTCAAAACCCTAAAATATTAAACAAATAGAGTAAACAAACCTCCTTCTAGTCAATGCCCACCTTTGAAATTTTTTTCACACTTGGACATAACCATCACACACTTATATACCAAGTTTTGAGAGCACATAAAAACTTCTAAAAGGCACAAATAGGATCATCAAGTCATATAACCACCTAAAACACATCAAATAAAAGTGTACAAACCTTTTTAAGCATCAAAAACTTCTTGAAAATCCATCAATCTCATTAAGCCACCTAAAAACAGCCATTATAACCTTGTACTATAGCTCCTTCACAAACCTCTGGAGCAAGATCATGAAATTTTTTCTCCCTCTTAACCAATGACCTTCTAAGATCAACTCAAGTCTTTGTATAGATTGGCATTATGATCTTGAGCACACAAACTTTCTTCTTCACAAGAAATATGTCTCCTAAGAATCATAGATAGAGACATCATACTTCACAATGTCCTAGAACAATGTGAAACTAAGAGTTACCCAAAAATCCTTATATTATTTCTCCTCCTTAGTTATATGAAACTTATAATTCTTATTCTTCTTCTTAGGATTAATAGAAGCAAGATGATCATCTAATACAATTTTCTTCTTTATGATGGTATTGACAATACATGGAGATAACATAGATTCATGACATACATTTTCATCTATAGAATATTCTTTACAACTTTGAACCTTATCACTAGGAACTAAAAATTGATGATCTTTGAATGAAACTTTCTCAACAAAATCAAGATGTTCCCTTGGATCCATACTTACCTTAGAACTAGCCTCAACTAGTACCTTGGTCATCTCCTTGATCTTGGTCTTTTTACTCACAACATGAGTAGACAATGAGAGCCATTGGCCCTCTTCAACTTATAAATCATTCTCTACCATAGAAAATAGATTAATTAGACCTTCAATCACACCATGACTCATACATATCACCTTTGGTATCCATGAGTTAACTTTGCTTCTACCTTACACTCTAGGAGCTTGATAAAACCTATTCTATCTTGTAGGCCTTTGCTTATAGAATCTAGAAATGTGACCAATATTTTCATAGTTATAGAAAACAATACTCCTTGATGGAAACTCAACTTTTCTTACCTTATTTGGACAAAAACTATTAATGTGTCCAATGTCATGATAACTAAAACAAACTATTCTTTTTGAATAAGACTTACCTTTCCTTTCCTTATTTGGATAATGATTATCAAAGTGTCCCTCATTAAGATAGTTGAAGCACTTAAATTTTATCATACATTTTTACTAATGACCCCCATCATAGTTCCATGCAAAATCATTTCTAATAGGTCTCTTGCATTCTCTAGCTCTATACCCAAACTAATTACATGTGTAATAGTAACTGTTGAAACTTTCATACCTCATGGCATTTGGTTATTTGATCTAATTTATCTCTAGTATACCATAACCTTCATTCCTTATCTAATGATTTATCTTCAAATTTAGATTTTTCTTGTTCACATTAGTCTTCATATTATCTTAAGTTAAATTCTCTGGTTCTTCTTTGTATCGAAGACTAGTTCTATCACTTTCATGATTTTGATCATTCAAAATATTGTCTAGATCACTTGAGCTCTTTTCAAATCTCACAAATGAATTCATATTAGTATATTTATTCTCTAACTCATATTTCAATTACTCATTTTCAATTACATACCTTGAACACTCATCTTCTTTAGATTTTAGGCTTGTAGATAGGATTTCTAATTGACGACTAATATTTTTACCATATTTTCATGATCTTTGGCATCATAATTCAATCTTGCCTCAAATACACTAAAATTATCCTCATAGTCCTTGAGTTTAGATTTAATATTCTTATTTATCTCTTTTTACTATTCAATTATTCAATAATATTCATCAATTCAGTCTCACAGTCCACCTCATCTTTATCATCATCTAAATAACTCAAAGTAAACTCTATTTGATGTGATCAACTACCTTCCTTAACCATGAATAGGGGTTTATCTTTAATAGGACCATCATCTTCATGATTATACTCTGAGTCACTGACTTCACTCTCATCTGATGAGTTGCAATCTTCTTTGGTGTATAGACTCTTCTTGTCCTTGAAGTACTTTTTCTTGTTGTCAAACCTTCTAAATCCCTTTTTGATTTTATCAGACCTCAATGATTTCTTTCCATCATCATTACCTTGATCAATATCTTCATCATCATCCTTCTTATACTTATGAGGGAACTTATTATCAAAATGTCCTAACTCTCCATAATTGAATTATTTGATGGGTAGTTTACACTTATACTTTCCTGAACCTATTTTCAATTTCCTTGAAATCAAATCAATTAGTTCATCCTAATATATATAAAAAATTTAATCCTCCTTAGGTTTCTTACCTTGTAACTTCTTTAGATTCACTTAAATCTTAAATTTTTCTTCCTTCTTTAGTGGTCTATCATCATTTACTCTCATCTCATAGGTAGTAAGGTACCATGCAATTGATCCATCTTCAACTGAGTAAGATCATGACTTTATTATATAGTAGATAATTTTAGATCAAACTTGAGGGATAGATACCTTAATAATTTTTGAACTACAATATCCTCTTTAAGGTTCTCTCTAAGACATCTGATGATGTTCAAAATCTCATCAAATATTTTTAGAAAGGATGACATAGAATATTATTTATTCATCTTGATACTTTTAAATTAAATTATGTGAGTCTAAAAATTAGAAAGCTTGACCTTTGAATCTCCTTCATAAATGATTTTTCCCATATCTCTTTATCATATCTATAATGGATTACCTTGGTGAACTCAGTCTTTGTATGACCATAAATGATGACATTGATTGCCTTAGAATTATTTTCAAATAACTTCTTATCTAAATCACTAGAAGGAGGAGTAGTAATAACAACATAACCATCCAAAATATATTTCCATACTTCAAACCCTAGGGACATAATGTATGCCCTCATCCTTACACTCTAAAAGGCATAATTGGACCCATTTAACATCAATGCTTGACTAGTAGAGAAACCTCCTTGTTTTGATGACTAACCATATTTTACCTTGGATAACCTTCAAGATATCAAGACTTTACCAAAGGACATACTCTAAAACAAATTTTTTGAGGTACAATCACTGAGAGGGAGGGTGAATCAATGAACCTAGATATTTCAATGTCAATTCCAATCCTTTCAAACTATTAAACAATCAACACATACCAACTTGATCAAGCAACAATAAAAATAGATCTTATTCATTCAATGCATACACAAGATAAAACACACGACACATATCTCCTATGGGAAACCCTCATGGGGAATAAACCCCACTCTCAAGCTTGCAACACATGGACTACTTATCCTGTAAGAGATTACAAACAAGAGACTGGTTAAGTCCTTTAGACCAAAATTTAGTGAAACACATATTCCACAAAGAACACCTACCCTTAAGATGATCAAGTCCTCTTGATCACCTATTGGTCAAGTCCTTTTGAACCAAAATCTTGATCAATTCCTCCTAACTTAAGGCCTTTAGTGAAACACCTATTTCACAAGGAGCAACTACCCCTAAAGAAGATCAAGTATTTGAGACCCTCCTTTGAAATGAACACCTCCAAATTAGAACTAATATATTCAACACATAATTATGGATATATTATTTTATAACCCATACATAAACTCCCTCTCTATCTCATACATGCCTCTCACATAGGCATGCCACAATCTCTCTCCTTCACTCAAACTATCCTCCTATGCACACTCAGGCCTCTTCACATATCTTCAAACTAAAAAATAAATATTTTTACATTATAAATATGACCTACATGTGATAAAAACTATAAAAAAAAATTATACTCATCAACTCATCCAATAGGTACACTACCTATCCTCTTTTCTTTGCTTCAACCCTCACTACTCTTAGAATCATAAAAACCATTTCATTTAATTTCACTATATATAGAGTATTCATGATAAATAGCTTATTGGTCAGCCATTAGACTTTACTATACCCTAAATTATTCTCTCACATCAATACATGGATTAATGAAATCCACATAGGTTGGCCATAGCATCCATGGGTCACCCTTAAGCAACAACACCTTTTAATTGAACCATACTCGCTCTTATAGGTCTCATGGAGACCTATTCACCCATTTAACACTTCATCAAGAGAAATAAGAACACACGACCAATTTAAAATAAATGGGTCAAATATTTATGTCTCCTTTGACATCTTCAAATAATCATAGTAATTTTTTATCACTTTTATGTATGATCAATCTACTCAAACACTGACCTGGTATGCAAGAACATCATGAACAAACACACATTCAAATTCCAAGACTTTGTTCATACATAATATCAGTTGGTAAAACATATAAAGACTATAAAAATCATCCAAAAGGATTCCAAAATATTTTATAATAGCTAGGACATCATAAAACATCTAAAAAACATCATAATAAGCATAAATATCCTTTTTGGGTTACTTGCAGAACACAGTCAAACACATAATAAAATTTTGAGATCAATATCTTTGATTGTATATCTATTTAGACCTTATAACTAGATTAATTAGATTCACCATGGATTCCTCTTCAAATTTTATTTTTATAGCACATTTAAATTCAACCTGGATTAGAAATTATGGACAAAATATAAAACACTAGTTTTTTTCCTTTGTAAAATTTAATTAATCAAATACCAATAGTCACAGTTAAACCTCAGACACTATGCTATCATATTGTGTCCTCACTACTTAGATTAATCTTGTACCATAAATATTATTTTAATTATCTTATTATTTAATGATGTTAAACTTTGAACATGTTGACCACTTTGACTTCACTCATATCATCAATCTTAATCACATGATTAAATACAAACTATTAGATCCTTAACCTTTACCTTTGCTTAGCATTGAACCTCAAACACTTCTTACCATATATCTTAATATATACCATTATATTAATTTATATGATTTCTTGTGAACAATTTTATATTTATTTAGTCCAAATCTTTATCTCTTGTAAAATTGACTGATTAATAGAACATATTGTTATCTGCCTAGAAGGCCAAATTCAGACCTCAATAAATTTTGTTGTGTTCAGATGCATGATATGAAATATGGATCATATTATTTCCTCACATAAAATAATCCAAACATGTAATCATCTACTCTTATAACCTTTACATGTGTAATATATAATTTCATTAACCTACTCACTCAGATTTTTCTACCACAGAGCCAACTATGCCTAGAACTTCCTGGAAAGCCAACTTTACACATGCATATCTTTTTATGCAGTTCATTTCATGACGTAAAACATATTTCATAATAAATATGCATAAAAATAAACAAAACCATATGATCTACTCATTCTTAAACTATCACACATGTAAAATATGACTACATTAAAATGCCTACTTAGCTTTTCTTACCACATGTAAATTTGGCTAAGTATGGGAAAACACTATCAAACTACCTAGGAGCACAACTTTGCACTTGCATATATTTTGTCCTAATTATTTGAATAAACTTAAATTTATAATATAATATATTATATAATAGGGTAATTAATCCATATATCAATCTAATCTTGAAACTTTCATACATGCAAGATATGACATCACCAAATTGATTATTCAGCTCTATTTGAACATAGAAAACACTATCAAAATACATGAGAGCCTAAATTTACACACACGTATCTTTGGATTCACTTCATCACATGAATTTAAACTTATACCATAGAAATTTGGGACTAATATTATCACAACCATATGACTGACTCCACTTGAATCATCCACATGTGGTAATTATGATGTCATCAAATTGCCTACTCAAATTTTCTACCATTTGACCCAAAAAGTCTAGATGAAAACTATAGACTACCAGATGAATTATAATTATGCACATAAGCACTAAATGCATTATTAACCTCTTATAGGACCTCTTTCACAACCTAAAATCACTATATTCATCCCTAAGCATTCCTAACCATGACAAAACAAAAGATCAACCAAGCTAACTTCAAGCACACTAAGACAAGAATATTTCACACTTTGTCATTATCACTTAGACTATCAAGGCACTTTATCCACTCCCATGGACACCTCTATGACATCATTATGACATCATTGATAACTATCCATCATCTTTTCCTTTCTTATAGACTATTTCAAAATCATATCCCAACATTTTGGTCATCCATTTTTGTTTTTGTTCTGATAACAATCATTGTTCCAAAAAATATTTGAGACTATCATAATCAATATTTACCTAAAAATGTCTAACCATTAGATAATGTATCCATTATTTGATTTCATGAATAATATACGTCATTTATTTCTCATAGATTGTATTGAGCTATTTTTTTCCCTTGAGTTGATGAATCTCAAATGTGATGTGTTTTCCATCTTGCATAAGAAATTACCCCATGTAATATTTGGATGCATCACATTCAACATCAATTTTTTGGAAAAATTAAGGGTAGCTAAAACTAGAGTGGTGCACATAGCCTCTTTAAACTTCTCAAATGCCTTGGTAGCTAGTTCAGTCTAATGGAAGGAATATTTATTCAACAAGGTTGTGAGTGAAGCTACTATGCTAGCATAATTTTTAAAAATCTACAATAATAACATGTTATCCCCAAAATCCATGAAGGTTATTAAGGGTTTTCAACACTTTCCACTCCATCATAGCTTTGATATTATTATGGCCAAATTTGAATCTTTCATGTGAAATAATATGACCCAAGTATTCCACCTTTTGGACTTCAAAATCACATTTGGAAGGTTTGACATAAAGCTAATTCTATTCTATAAATAACAGTACCTATTTCATATGCTTCAAAAATTCTTGCCAAGTTTTGTTGTAGATTAGGATACCATAAAAAATTACCAACACAAACTTCCTTAAAAAAGTCCTAATAATAGTATTCATCAAACTCTTAAATGTGATATCCAAGTCAAGAGTTCTTTGATTGATGAAGGTTATAACACTTTTGTTTCTTCCCTTGACTTTATTAAAACACTTGGGTACTTTGAATGCAACCTTAAATATACCTAAAGCACATTTCAAGGCTATGATTGAATAAAAATTCCTCCTATAGGTTTTATTTGGATTCTTGTCATAGTTGATCCCATTGTAGTTTGTATCAATGTCATGATATTTAATTTACCATTATCATATAACACTTTACTTGGTTAACCTCAGAAACACTACATGAGAGATATATCATGATCAACATGCTAATGTGTCAAATTTCATAATAATGGTGTTATATATAAGATTCAAGGAGACACAAACTCTTGGAATTTTGAACAATTATAGAAATGTAGTGTTTTCAAAATACCCACCCTTGGAACTTTACCTAGTATGGCTTTAAAAATGAAAGGTAAATTAAACTAATGCATTTAACAAATCCATAAGTGTTAGGACCAACCTTACACAAACCCTAGGAAGGAGGGGTTTTATCCAAAAAGGTGTACTATAAAAGTATACGATTTAAATAGTATTGTTGATATGAATCCAATTACTACTAATTTTCACAAGGGTGTGAAAAAAATAGTCTTAAAAAAAAGACCTTGAAGAATACTACAGTGACAAATAAATTGAATTCTTCGTGGATCACAAGTTATTTTTTTTATCTTTCATCTTTATAGATCATTACAACACAAGATTCAAAAACAATGCCATTAAAACATGCCCAAATCGATCCTCTTATACCACTTGTAATTAAATTACATATATGTTCACAATTATGGAATAATATATCACATAATTAAGAGAAAAATAAGCAAATTCACAACAATAATTGATGAAAGAGTATAATACTTGATAAATATGGCTAAACCACTACGAGGGGGTAACCTACACAATAATGAAATAAGATAAAAATTCATAATATAGTGATAAAATACTAACCACTAATTCTTATATATACCCTACTTAGCCATGATTATTTCATAGGTTGACCCTATTAGGAAAATAGAGAAATGAAATAAGATAATATGAAAGGTATGTAAGACACAATTCAGCCACACACACACACACACACAGATATATATATATATATATATATATATATATATATATATATATAGACATTATAGGATAAGGGTGTAACATTGATTTGATATACTTAAAATATTATTTAATCACATCTTTGACCCATTTGTATAATTTATCCCAACTTATGATGATAACATCCATAAGATACAAATCATGACTTCCAAATATCACATCAAATGCATCAATAGGAATCACATATATTTCTATCTCATCAACATGATGTGGGTTAATGATGACTTAAAAAATTAAAAATTTTAATCATTTGAATACATGTATGTGTATATGTATATTTATACACACACACACATATACATATATATGTATGTATCCATACATACACACAAATACAAATATGTATATGTATGCATGTATATATGTGTGTGTGTATATGCATATACATATCTATACATACATACATACATATACATATGTATACACATACATATATATACATACATACAAATATATCTATACATATGTGTGTGTATGCATATACATATATATCTATACATACATACATACATACATACATACATATATATATATATATATATATATATATATATATATATATGTATGTATGTATGTATGTATGTATGTATATACACACACATACATATACATATTTGTGCATATGTGTATATATGTATGTATATACACACACATATATATACATACATAAACACACACAAATATGTATATGTATGTGTGTGTGTATGTGTATGCATATACATATATATCTACACACACACACACACACACACACACATATACTAATAATGTCAGTTTTTTCCCACCTTTATCTTAATTGACTTAAGCACTTAAATTGGTCAGATTTCACCACTTCACTCTATCCTAAATACTTGTATGGCCTCATATCTTCTAATTTAATGCTTTCCATCTAAAAAAGTTATAAATTACTAAACACATCTCTAAGTATTTGTACAAACATTCTAAATTCTCAAAATCAAATATCACCCTTCTAGGTAAGAATCAATCGATATGGGTGAGGGTCAGTAGCTAATCCTGATCTTATGGGTCAATTTTTTCATTCATCCATAAACACCTCTTTTTAAAAGTTAAATGAACCTTTATAGGTTGGTCCTTATTTCTAGGATATGTATGATGATATTTCACCCATTTTGATTATTATAAATGCACATCTAAGCCACTTATTATACCACTTGTTAATTTCACTACTTAGGCATACTTATACTATTACACACTGGAAAAATATTTCATATTCCTCCCATATTATATTTTATTCACTTGAAGTAGCCCTTAGTCAAGTCACAAGCCTATTCTATCTAAGTCAAGAAAGTAATTGTCAATTATTTAATCCATCTCTATCTATATTAATTTAAGAAAGGAAAATAATTACACTAAGCACTATAAGTGGGAGAACTAAGGGGGAGTGAATTCCATCCTTGGAATATAAGATACATAGGCAAAGTTCAACCATAAATAGGGTGATTAGGGTTAGCTTAGACCATTAAACTTTTTCCTTTCTTTTTTTAGGTTTTTAGCTATCACAAGCCCTAGTAAGGTTTCAACATTAAGGAGGTCATTTTTAGGTCATTAATTCATAGTCAAAGGTAAAAATTTGATATTTATTTTTATTTTAAGTAGTCACAGGTGACCATGTCATAAAATTCCTATTGTATTATAAGGTCAAGATTGACCCACAGAGGATAAATTTCCTATTGTATTGACTCTAATTAATATAAAATGAATAAAAGGGTAGAAAATGTTATAAATAAATTACAATTAGTAGATTAAAATTCAAATACTAAAATGGAAAAAGCAAGAATGGATGAAAAAGCAAACTTTGAAAAAAAAAGACTTAGTTGATTTATGCTTGTTAGGTTGACTATGTTTGCCTAAAATGTGGCTAGAAATGATCAACTTAGCCTAATTATCTACATAAAACTAATAGTATTTGTCATTATTTTGGGTCAAAACTAACTATAAATAGTCAAGATCATTTACCATTACTATCATTTATGGGTCGATCTTGACCTTATAATACAATACAAAATTATGACACAGTCACCTATGATTGCTTGAAATACACTTATATATGAAATGTGTATCATTGATTGTGAATGAAATTTTAAATCCTACTAGGGATTTTGATAGTTAAAAACCTAAAATAAGAAAGGAGGGAGTTTAATTTTCTAAGCTAACCCTAATCACCCTAGTGTTGATTAAACTTTGCCTATGTATCATATACTCTAAGGATGGAATTCAATCCCCCTTAGTTATCCTGCCTATAGTGCTTAGTGAAATTGTGTTCCTTTATTAAATGTATGTATATAGAGACATATTAAATTCTTGAAAATTATTTTATTGACTTAGATAGAGTAGGCTTATGACTTGACTAAGAGTTGATTCAAGTGAATAAAATAGAATATGGGAGGAATATGAAAGATTTTGTCAATGCATAATAGTATAAGTGTTCCCAAGTAGTGAAATTATCAACTGGTATAATAAGTGTCTTAGATGTGCATTTACAAAAATCCAAATGGGTGAAATATGATGCTACCTATCCTAAAAATAAGGACAAACCTATGAGGGATCATTTAAATTTAAAAAAGATTAATTTATGAATGAATGAAAAATTGACCCATAAGATCAGGATTGAGTACTGATCTTAACCCATATGGGTTAATTTTTACCTAGAAGGGTGATGTCTAATTTTGAGAATTTATAATGTTCATACATATGCATTTGTGTGTGTGTGTGTGTGTGTGTGTGTGTGTGTGTGTGTGTGTGTGTGTGTGTGTGTGTGTGTGTGTGTGTGTGTGTGTGTGTGTGTGTGTGTGTGTGTGTGTGTGTGTGTGTGTGTGTGTGTGTGTGCGTGTGTGTGTGTGTGTGTGTGTGTGTGTGTGCGTGTGTGTGTGTGTGTGTGTGTGTGTGTGTGTGTGCACACACACACACACACACACACACACACACACACACACACACACACACACACACACACACACACACACACACACACACACACTTTGTATCCCAACCCAAATAATATGGATGAGAATAACATGATAGATACCCAATTTTTTCATGAATACTAATAATGTTAGTTTTGGCCCAAGTTTACCTTAATTGACCTGCTCACTTAAATTGGATAGATTTCACCACCTCACTCTATCCTAAATACTTGTATACACCCATGCCTTATAAGTTAATTTTGTACATCTAATTTTATTTATAAATTTTGAAGCAACTCTATAAGCATTTGTACATGTATATATATATATATATATATATATATATATATATATATATATATATATATATATTGATAATGGGTGAGAATGACATTGTAGACACTCAATTTTCTCATGAATATGTACGTGTGTGTGTGTGTGTGTGTGTGTGTGTGTGTGTGTATACCCAAATAATATAGACACACACACACACATATTTATATGTATGTATATGTATATGTATATACATATATATATACACACACTTTGTATCCCAACCCAAATAATATGGATGAAAATGACATTGTAGATACTTAATTTTTTCATGAATACTGATAATGCTAGTTTTGGCTTGAGTTTACCTTAATTTACTTGATCACTTAAATCAGTTAGATTTCACCACCTCACTCTATCCTAAATACTTGTATGGATCCATCCCTTGTATGTGAATTTTTTACATCTATGCTATAAAATTTTGAAGGAACTCTCTATGCATATGTACAAACATTCTAGATTCTTAAAATAAGACCTGATCCTTCCAAGTAAGAATAAATCCATATGGGTCAGGATTGGTAATCGATCTTGATCTTATGGGTCAATTATTTCATTCATCCATAAATGACTATTTTTAAAATTTAAATGATCCCTTATAGGTTGGTCATTATTTTTAGGATAAGTAGCTTGAGATTTCACCCATTTGGATTTCTATAAATGCACATCTAAGCCACTTATTATAGCACTTAACAATTTCACTACTTGGGAACACTTATACTAGTACACACTGATAAATTATTTCATAGTCCTCCCAGATTATATTTTATATTTGAAGTAACCTTTAGTCAAGAAAATAATTGTCAAATATTTAATCCATCTCTATATACATACATTTAACAAAGGAACATAATTTCATTGAGCACTATAGGTATAATAACTAAGGGGGATTGAATTCCATCCTTGGAGTATCAGATAAATAAGTAAAGTTTGATTATCACTAGGGTGATTAGGGTTAGTTTAGAACATTGAAATCCCTCCTTTATTTTTCATGTTTTTAGTTATCACAAGCCCTAGTAGGGTTTCAAACTTAAGGAGGTCATTTTTAGGTCATTCATGCACATTCTAAGATATAAATTTCATATATAGATGTATTTCAAGAAGTCACAAGGGACTATGTCATAAATTTCCTATTATAATTTAATGTCAAGATCAACCCACAAAGGATAGTAATGGTAAATGATCTTGACTATTTCTAATTGGTTTTGACCCAAAAGAGTGACAACTAATATTTTAGTTTTACGTGCATAATCAAGACTCCTCTTTAAATTCAACAAGACAAGATCTACGTAATGGATTCTCTAAATGTATACTTAGTAGAATTTTGAGCAACAACAATAAAAAATAAATGTTCCTCTCTATTGGATTGAAATGGGGACTTGTATTTATAATGATGGATGATTGTAACCCTTCTCAAAAATTTAGCCAATGCCATCGACCAACCTTGATGTAGTTGAAAATTTGACAATTTACCCTCAAACTAGGTTAGCTAGGGCTAAATTAGTTATGAATATTCTATCATAAATTTTAGAGTAAATTGACTTGGGCTGACTTTGTTTGAAATTTGGCATGATTCAGTAAAGCTACATAAATCTAGGTTGATATAGTCATAAAATGTGGGTTTTATTATTATTATTATTATTATTATTATGGGATATAAGGAGGAATATTGCTTAGGGTATCAACTATGAGGGAAATATAGCAGATATGGGCATGGTAGATTAAACAATAATGTATCTCACAAAGCACCAATGTTTTCCACACCCCTTTCCTAATGCACCCTTTAAGGCATGCACTTGGAGAGAATGAAACCTGATAGGTCACGCCAAGAGAGAGCATGTCAGTAAATGATAAGTTTAAAAAATCTTATGTGTATACATATACTCCACTTAAATCTCATCACTTTCCACCAAAGTCTAACATGGGTTTGTGTTTTGAGAAACAAAATAACAACACACTAACTGAGCTAGCTCAAAAATGAAATATTAAAAGAAATTTTAGAAGTGAAATAACTCAAAGTACCATATACATACCTTAGCTTACCTTTATAATTTAATGGTCACATGTTATATTTATAGTCTTAATCATGGAGGGTACAATAACTAATTTGGAGTAACCCTTGGGATACAAGGCTAGAGATCAAAATAAACAATTGTAGTAAAATCAAATGAAATGAATAATTTCATGACATATTTAAGAAATTTAGAAAATTAATAATCCTTGATGACAAAGGCTAATAGACCAAGATAAATTAAAAAAATGAGGAAAATCAAATAACCAAAAATCCAAGGTTACTAATGATTGAAATACCCAATCATGAATCCAATGTAAGAGAATAATAATCCAGATCAAACTTAAGGATTTATGAAAAAATAATATAATAAACATCAATGTAATAAAAGTAACAATCCATACTCAAATAAATATGTAAAAATAGAAATTGGAAACAACATCAAATGAAAGAGAAGTAACAATCCATACTAAATTAAATACGGAAGAACAAAAATTAGAAACAACATCAAATGAGATATAATTAACAATCCATACTCAATCAAAGATGGAAAATATGATATAATTAGATAAATAAGACAAAATATCCTACAAAAATGTGAATAGAAAACTCAAAGTTCCGAACATGATTGAGAGAGATCCAAGAGTAATAACGTAATAACCAAGAGAGAATCTTGCAACAAATCTAATGTGTAACTTTTATTATAATGATGGATAGATGAAGAAAGATCATATTATGAACATGACAAAAAAGAAATGCAGAAAAGGAAATGTATAAGTTGGTAAAATATTTATAAACAAACCTACCTATCAAGGTGGTAAATGAAATATGTGGTAGGTGGGCAAGAGAGAGTGATGCCAAGGTGAAAACATAGCACTTACTAGAAATGAGAGACTCATATCAAATTGATGAGACTAAGATACTTTTAACATTAATGACTCTTACATAACTTGACCAAACCACACAGGTGTGGGATAATTTGTGAAGTGTAAGTATCATCCCAAGAAGGCTGGTATGTATGAAAAGTAAAATAGTCCTAGCTTGTTTTCCCAATTTTTCATAACCCCTTATAGAGATTTTGGTCTACTATGAAGATTGGGTACCTACATGGGAAATTCGGTGGCACTATGAATATATATGATAATGAGACCTCCTATCCTAGTCTATTGGCCTACCACACCATAATGGACCTCAAATCTATTATGAGGCCAACTATGGAGTTTGATCTTTGACTAGGATAGGAGATTTGCTAATTAAAGATCATCTATTTTAGTGTGATTTGAATTTTAATATATATATATATATATATATATATATATATATATATATATATATAATATTTAAATTTTTTTGTATGATATGTCTTTTAACTCTTTTGTGTTTTTATTTTCATCCTCAATATGGATTTAGGAAACCAAACATGGGTGCTAAAAATGACCATCACAAGAGAACTTATGTTTGGTGGCTAGAAAATAGAACCTAAAAACCATGGTGTCTAAGACTCCTAGAATTGTATATTATAAGAGAGTGAAATATCAAAATCAACCTTAGCATGGCCACAGTGATGTGGATTAGGTAAGATGATGGAAATGGGCATAGAATGATTGGGTTTCCCCAATCTCAAAAAATGTTTTATTAAATATGGTACAATGACAGGGTGTTATAAATCATCATTATGAGAAATGGTATATGTAAATGGATACATATAATAGGCTATTAGAGTTTTACCACAAGATATTATGATTGACTTTAATTAGAGGAAAACATGACTCTCAATCATTACCTTATATTTTAGGGAATACATCTAGTTGAGGTTGAGAAAAATAATAATTTATGAAGTTAATTTATAAGCAATTGTGAGAAAATCCTAGTCCTATCTAAGGTCTTACAATGTAACTCATAAAATGGAAAAATAGGTGTTAAAAGGAAAAAAATGCCGATGGACTAAAGTTAAGAATGATGGTTAATGTGTAAAAAGATAAACCTAGAGATGTGTAAATAAGTGAAGCTAATGCTATGTTGCACAGTAATTTTTTTAAGAAAGATCTGAAAGAAATGTTAGATCCAAAGTTTATATAATACTAAGGACATACATAAAATTAAAGTATACTATGAGATAATTATAGAAACAATATGTATTTAATAAAAATATTTCTTCAAAAACTAAGCATTGGTTATTTATTTGAGGATGTGTCCTTCAATAGTTTATAATTTTTAAGTAATAGGTCCAAGAGTGTCTTTGACTAGATAAGGACCCCACCATTTTTGGGCTTAATTTCCTTCTTTATCATGGGTGTAAACTAACCTAAGAATTAATTATCCAACATTTAAGGTAAAATATTTGATTTTTTTATTATGTTGTTTAGTGATGTGAGCTTTGCATTGCTTATGTTGTAAGGCACCCATACATCACTCATCAAGGAAGTCTAAGGCATGAAGATGAGATTCGTAAAGCTCTTCATCAATAATGATCTCATGAAGGGAAATACACAAAAATGTTCACTCAGATTATATTGTTAAGATAAATTCAAAACCATATACTAACAAGAAGGAAATTACACTAATGGAAGTGTGAATGATAGTATAATAAGCCCAATATACAATATAAAGACTGAGATACCAATTAGAGTGATAATCCCTAATAGTATTTTATAGGATATTGTTAATTATTTTGTTAGTGTTTTTATCTTGACCATTACACTAAGGATGATATGGCATGGAAAATTTGTGTATGATGTTAATTTTCCACATAGTTGTTTCATGTATTTATTTTTGAAATTTCAACCATTGTCAGAAATGATGGTGTGAGGAATTCCAAAATGACATATTATTTGATTAAGGATGAAGTTTTAAATAGTAATTCTAGTAAAATTTATAAGAGGCATATCTTAAACCCACTTGGTAAAATATTCCATGGTAGTAATGATCAAGACATGGCCATATTATGATCTAGATAATTTTACGATGAAATATAATCCCCACATAGAAAATGGATAAGGAGAATCTGAGGCTTGGAGTTTGGATAAAGAATAATGAATGATATAATCATGAATTTGGCAAGAATTAAAAATTTTAGTGAATGTAATCGCATGTTTTTTGAGAGTAGGCCAACTATCCCATGTGTAGGCATTTTCAAGTTGTAGCATGCCACCTATAGTGACCACCACAAATTATCCCACGTTATTGATAAATAAGGGAAAAAAATTCAAATTTAATAACGCAACAAATCAAGGTACCTTGAACATTTATATAATAAAGGATATCATATTGAAGGATGCATTTGCATGCTTGTTTATGAATTTGAGTATTTTCATGTGAATCAACCTTTAGAGGATAAGTATGATGCTTAATTAATTGTATGATGTGTTTGTAAAATGAGATTTATCAAGTGGTGACAAAATAAATGTGGTAGATAAGAGAATAATTATTGGATTGTAAATTAGAGGGTCAGTTCTTCTTGTGAATGAGAAATTATGAATCATGAAGTGCCTAGTGAGGGTAAAAGATATAATTTGATGAAGCAAGAGAATAAAGAATCATGTTTTGTTTTGATGGGATTGATTCAAAGGTAAATTATGCAAATTATTTGGAGAAAGTGGTAACAATTTGATGATATGTGATGATATTTTCACTTTTTCATTGATAATCACCACTAAATTAATAACATATGAGTTGTTAATATCCTATAGCATGTAATACAAGATGTGTAAATTGATGGTCACTTAAATATATAAAATGAGAAATTCATATTAAACCATGTTATCAGGTAATTTTAATAAAAAATCTATAAATATGATTTTACCATGGGGGTAGGCTAAGACACAACCTACCCTAGCTCCTTGAAGACATTTAGCATCATCAAAATGAAGTGTCCAAGTTTATTCATGCAAATAAATTTTAAATTCAAGTAATTATTATATGATGAATTTAAGTTTGGGTTTATAGGTGGAAATTTCATGTTTTTCAAGAGATTTCATTTCAAGATCAGCAGTGAAATTGTGGAACTAATCTTTAGAATAAATAACTTGATTAGGACCTTCAATATAAAGGATATTTTCATCAATAAGATTTTCCTAAAGGTGGCTAGTAGTTGATATAGGAGTGGAATAAATTTTATTAGTAATTAATTATCTCTTAACTAATTTTTACATGACGATTCTTAAGTGAAACTCAATTAAGAGAGCCATCCATTTTCCAATTCTATGTTGATGCAAAGCATCACCGAGAAATAAAGAGTGTTAGTATGTTTAAATGTGTCATATGACCATTTTTTATTTGGTTTTGGTGTTATAGGTATTATAAGGTCATATATTTTGATTTTGAGTCATTATAAGTCTTTAGATTATGTGTTTATATGCCTTTTGAAATTTTCTGCCAAAAAAGGAATTTTAAAATTTGAATGTTGTAACTAGGTTCTTAAGTTATGTTTTGAGATTTGAGTGAAATGTAACAATTAGAAAATGTTTGTTATAGGGCCTGTTAGGTCCTAGGTATGTGTTTAAGATTTTTCAAATGTTAAAAATAATGTAAACCAAGAAAATAAGAAAGTGTAACTATTACCCTACGTGGGATTGGTAAGAAATGAGAGTTTGTTTGCGTCGTTGGCATCCTGCCATCACTTTTATTTACTGAAGCTTGACCCTTCATTTTAGGGGAAACATTTTTCAACCAGTCAAATTTCCAATCATAAGGTATTTCAACTGACTCTATATGACCTTTCTAGAGCTGAACAGTACCACTAAGTCTTTGAGCATATGGAAGATTTTCTAAGATCTTTGTCTGTAAATTCTTCTATTCTTTCTCCTTCCAGAACATCAACCTCTTCTTCTCATAGAGCTGTAAAAATAGGTCATATTTTGATTGAAGATGAATAATTCAACCAAGTAATTGATCCAAAATATTAGTTACCTTGCACGATGATGAATCTTCCTAGATAAGATAGTCTAGAATATTATATAGAAAATAAAGTAACTCTATATAAAGGTGGAAGGTGGCCACCACATAAAGGAATTAATAAGAAGCCTACAGGTATTGTACAATAATTTTTTGCTACTTATCAAGGAGGCATTGAACCTTCCAATGAATTCAAACATAGAAATTATACATCAAGGTTTAACTCTCATATGTCAGATAATTTTGATGATCTCTGCAGAGATGTTTTGTACATTAAGAATATTATAGATAAATTAACTATTCTTGAAGACAATGCTAATACCCTCTGTAAAAATTTGCAAAGCCAATTGTCTTCCATTGATTCTAATTTATTAGCTTTAGATGAAATTATTGAGTGGCTTTCTAAGTAGGATCAATAGGCAGAATCCTCTGTTAGCCAATTAACCTATAGAGTATATCTCGGTCCCAACTTCAAGCCAAGAAAAAAGCACCCCAACACTACTCTCATGCAATGGACACATGTCCAATTACAACCCTGGTACCTCAATATTGATGACTTGTTAAATCTCTTAAATGAGATTTTATCATGGTGCAACTCTATGCAAGTTATCACCATTAACTCTCATTTAAATCCACTAGGTACTACTAATTTTTCTTCTAAATTCTTTTGGGGTATTGTCAATCAATGGTGGGATTCCATGACTGAAGTTGAACAATTTGAATGAGTTCATAATCAGCCTAATCCTCTAGCTACATTATTTTATTTACTTATTAATGAGTTTGCACCTCCAGTCGCAAATCATGAATTGGAATCCAAGAAATGGCTTCTCAAAATGGAGCTGCGTGATTTAAAATAGTTTGATGCTTTTGCCAAACAATTCAGAGAATTGGCCTATGAAAGAAATATCTTTTCCTCCTTTGAGATTAAGATCAAATTCTTACATGCTTTTCCTTATAATCTTATTGATAAGGTCATTATTTATATTGATATTAAAGGTCTTACCATTGAATATCTTTCTCTCTCAGATGTCATAAATTTTTCTAAGAAATAAGCTATGTGTTTAATCTCTGAAGCTAAAACCATTCAAAAGCTCACCAAGCATCAAGCCTCCTAGATTGCTCTAGCATTTCTTCAAATATCCCCTTTTGGCTATCAGCCATTTATACAACCTCACAAATAACAAAAGCAACGATGCAAGCACATTTTTTTCTATCATCACTCTTTTCCTCTCAAGCATTCTTATGCTCTTCCTCATCATTTCCTCAAAAAATTTCATACTACTCGCCCTCCATCCAAACAGCTGATTTGCTACATCTATCACAAACCTAGCCATACTGCTCCATAGTGTCATTATAAAAACCCTATGGTTAAAGTTGTTTTCACATCTAAAATAGTAGTGTGGAGGGATATTGTTGATTCTGATGAAGATCTTTACCTACAAGATGACATCTATGAACCCATTCTAGATGATCTCCCTGAAGATGATTCAGAAGACAATGAAGATGCATATGCTCTCAAGTCATTAGACGATGACTTGGAATAATCGCTCACCAACATGCAATGCCCATGGTACCGACCCAAGCACCATGACAACTCACATTTGTCATATGAAGTATATGGTACTTGGTCTCACCATCATCATGAAGTACCAGAAAGAGACACAAGACCAAGGGCACAAGGATACTCTAGAGGATAAGGATCAACTAGAGGGAGACAACCCTCAATTCCAAGAATACCTCCAACATTGTAAAGGCCTCAACATCCTCCTTTACAATTTCAGAGCTCTTTCAAGCCAAGTGCCTCTTGGATCAAGAACAAGTTCACTAGCACAGATTCTCTAAGAGAAATCCAAGCACCAAATATAGAGCCACAGTGGGATATATTGTTGCCCATAGAAGAGAAAGAAAAGGATGAAGAAGTAGAAAGTTATTTATACTTAGACCAAGATTACTGTCCAGGTGAATGTAGTAATCTCCAAGAAGAAGAAGAAGCAAAGCAAGAAGCAGAAGACATCTACCTTGAAAAACCTCTTGTTCAAGACCTAGGGAGACAAAAATTATTATGTAAAAGCATTCCTCCCTTAGAAATTCCACAACCAACCTATTTAACTCAGCTGATTAATGGAAATTTTGCCTAGTTTATTACTTTAGAAATTAATGGTAGAGTTGTAGATGCCCAAATTGATACAGGAGCTTCTCTCTCTTTTGAAAAATCCCAAATCATCCATGACTGGAAGACATTTGATGATACCATGGCTTATAAGAGACTAGATGTCCAAGGGAATAGTTTTATTTGTAATAAATATAAACATCAGCAAACCCTTAGGATATAAGACAAAATATTCCATGCTGACTTCTTCACCCTAGATAAGATGTTAGTTGATATCCTATTAGGTGGTGATTTTATAGATAGATACTCACCCTATGGTTCAACCAAAAAGAGTATCATGTTACTATATAAAATGAAAGGCTTAGAATTCCCTATCTTATTTATGCCACTAAGCAATTTCCTAGTTTAATGACTCAAATACCTGAGGTAGTAATCCTTGCTGAAATCCAAGACATAGGAGAAAAGATTAAAACCACTATCTGTTGTGATAACCCTCAATAGTTTTGGTTAAATTATATGCCTGAAATGGATATAAACATCATTGAAGGCAAACACATGAAAATTGGGAAAAGAATCCCAATACCAGCACAAGATTATACCGATATGGAACTCTAGATCAAGGAACTGGAGACTAATGGCTTCATTGAAAGATCTACTTCTCCTTACTATTTTTATGCTTTTATGGTCAATAAACATTCTGAGCAAAAGAGAGGAAAGAAAATAATGGTCATAAATTATAGACCATTAAATGTAATCACTCAACCATTTCCATATCCTATTACAGATAAAAACTATCTATTGGAGAAGTTAGCAACATGTAAATACTTCTCCCAATTTGATTGTAAGTCTAGCTTTTATCAAATCAGAGTCAAAGAAGCTAACAAGGAAAAGACAACATTTAGCTATCCTTTTAGCCATTTCAAGTGGATAGTAATGCCTTATGGCTTGATGAATGCCCCTGCATTCTACCAAGCACATATGGATAGAATATTTCAAGGCACTTCTAACTTCTTATGTGTATATATTAACGACATAGTAATTGTCAGTAATTCTCCTACTGACAATTTTACTCATCTCTCCATATTCTTTGAATTGACACAGAATGTAGGAATTGTATTAGCAAAAACAAAAATTTAGTTATGCTAAACTGAATGTAACTTTCTTGGAATGGTGATCCAAGATTCAAAACTACAAGTTTAGCCACATATCAAAGAAAAGGTCATCAATTTTCTAGATATACTAGATAAAACTAAACTCCAAGCCTTTTTGGGATTATTAAATTATCTAAATAGCTTTTATCCTAACTCTGGTGAAGATAGGTTCTGTTACAAGAACTTATCTAGAAGAAAAAAGCTTAGAATTGGAAGGAAGAACATACAACAGCTATTTGGAACATCAAATCTAAAGTGATGTCACTTCCTGATTTACATATCCCAAAATTTGACCAAATGATAGCTTATACCGATGCCTCTGACACTGCATGGGGAGGAGTACTTATTTATGTACATAAAAATAAAGAATTTGTCTATGAATTCTCTAGCTAAGTATTTAGTACTGATGTGCTTAAATGGATTTCTTCTAATAAAGAAATCTATGCTGTAAAAAAGTGTTTAGAGAAGTTTATTTTAAAACTACTACACTTGCCTCATTTCATTGTAAAAATTGATTGTACTAGATTTCTGACCTTTAGAGAAAAAGATCATGATCGAAAAGATGGTCACGGTAAATATTGTAGATGGAAAGCCTTTCTTAATCAGTTTAACTTCTCAGTAGAGCACATTAAAGGTATTGATAATACAACAACAGATTGGCTCAGTAGGAATCCACCTGCCACTCTTATACATCAACCCATTCCTGGCTTTAATTTAACTAGGATCTACAATCAAGGATTTGCATCTCTAAACATTCTTGTATAGGAACAAAACCTTCCAGAAGGGTTACATCCAAGATATACTAGGATATTTTATGCAGTAGGACAAGATCTACAAATGTCTTTTGCAGTAACCATCCAAGCAAACCATCAATAGAACACTGGTGTAATAATAATTGAAAGATTAAATAGTGAATTTATTTTCTACTAGTTTTTTGAATTATTAAAATGCCCTCTCTAGACATGGATGGTAAAAATCAGGTCTCCACATAATGAACACCTTTATCGATGGATGGCAAGATACGGTCCTCACCGTATACATGAAGAAGAAGATCATGAATAAGACACAGTTGTCCATACAATCATTAGAAGATAGCTAGAGTGGGAATCTTACCTCTATATCAATCCTCACCATCATGCATGTGAATCTGGACCCCACCATTGGCATCTTTCCAACACATTTCAAATAAGGTGTTTTTTCCAGCCAATTAGTGAAGATGACCTGTTAATAAAAGTGGAAGCAATGTTGGACCCACCAAGCTAGACGTCCTCATCTAGCGACTCTAACAACATATCACTGTAGCCTAACTTTTGAACTGTAAAGTATGATGGGACATGACACCACCTTGGCAAACATTCTAGGCAAGACCTCCCAAATTACTATAAATAAGCCTCTCCTTCATAGAGTTATCATCAAAAAATTTATTAGCTTAGAAATCTAGTAGCCTTATTTCAAGAGTATGCTCTTCTCTTGCCCTTCTTGAAGGATCCTGAGAATAAAAAATTCAAACAAGTGTTGTAAAATATTATTTATTAATATAGTGAAGCCATAGCCATTCTTCCCCTGCCTACTGCTGCAGGTTTTTTGTAATCAATAATCATGAAAGAAGGAGGTGTCTACTGATGATAAAAGATTGGAAATACATGGAAGGAATTATTATGCATTGTAGGATAGTATTAATAGGTTATAAGGAAGGATAAATTTGTATGAGAGAGGTGGAAAGGCCTCAATAAATATAATAATGGTCAAAACTTGAGTAAGAACTACCTAAGTTGCATAATTTTGTATGTTTGTTGGATCAAGAAGATAAATGAATAAAATAATGTCTTAAGAGTGTTTTTGAGAACATATACATGTTTAGGTGTGTAATAAAACTCATTTTTTCATTTTTATTTGATTTGAGTGAATTATTTACATTGACTATTATCCAAAATTGGATGCCATAGTTGAGTAACATTAAAAACTTGCTATCTAGACTTGTTTAACTTTGTTGATAGTGTTGAAGGTTCTTGTCTTGTTCATAAATTATCTTGTCATGGTGAAGAGTGGTGTTGATAAATGTATTATAAGGTATTATAGTCAAGATGATAAGTCATGATCCTCAAATGATTAGCCAATATCCATTGTTTGACCCTTTATAAGGTGTTTAACATGGTTTAAGGTAGTTTTAGAGAAATTAAGGTAATGGTTGCCTATGCAAATTAGAAGGATCAAATGCATTTTAATGTCTCCAATATGATATCAATATATAAAAAGTTGTTTTATTCCTTTTCCATGTTGTTCTAGGCTATTTTTAATGTACAAAAAGTGGTGGGACCTTCTAAAGGCCAAAAAAGTGAAATATAACATAGGAGTGCACTTGTCAAGGGCTTATAAATCAAATTTTTAGTATGGATATGGTCAGTTCATGTCACAAAAAGGATGTTTTCATATCCATATAATACTTTTAGGGTCAAATCATGATTTTATTAGTATTATCAGGTCCAAAGAATACAAAAAATGTTTCATCTCCTTCATTGAGCTCCTTGCAAACTAGTGAATGTAAATTTCAAATGCTCAATTCATGAAGAGGAAGAAGGGTTTGATATAGTTAAATTAGGGGTTCATAGGTGCCTTTTTTCCATTCAAACATTTTGAAATATTTCAAGTATTAATGGGCTATACTCTATGAACCATCACTAACAAATTAAGTAGTCTAAAATCCTTCTAAACCCCTAAGGGCTTAGATTTTTCCATGCACTAGTGTCTCAAAATTGAATAAAATAAGTTGGTTATTTTATAGTGATCTCATGATGTCTAATATAACATTGAAATATCAATCTAGGATAAAAAAAACTAAATGCATACTTGAGTTGACTTGAGAGAGAGATCTACTTGCATTGACTCAATTTGACATTCAAAGTTTGAAAGAGAGATAAAGTATTTTGTGCATGAAATGAGTGAAAAAAAGTTGTTTAAAATGGATCAAACTTCCTCAAATCCCCTTAGATTTATCATGTCTTAGGTGGAGAGAGAGAGAATGTGTGAGAACACCAAACATGTAGTCTAGTGTAGTTTTGGAGTTTCTATAGTGGAATAACTCATAGGAGGATTATTGGTAATATTCCAAGCATACTTAGATTCTATAAATTCTCTATAGGGTCATTAAATTTTTCAAAACATGTGCAAGTGGTTGCAGACTTTAGAAATGTCTACTTTCATATGGTACATTTCATAGTTGTAGGACTAAAATGTGATTGTCTTCCCTATTTTTATTATTTTCAAGGTTCCCTTATGAGTTTAATCAATTTAATAATGTTACAAATTGAATATATAAGTCTCTCCTATAATCCTTATAATAATTTAGATCCCATGATACCAAAAATACCTACAATCCTCTTTAGGTAACTTGCAAGTGGATTGTGCAACAACAAAAACATGACTAGGATAAGTCCAAATGAGTATCCAAGATAATTTGAGCCTATAAACGGAATTTGTAAGGTATGATTAAATATGAATTGATATTTTATATAATGTCACAATTAACTATATAGGTTGAATCTTTTGGCAAAGTACAAAAAGATAATTAAATGTAATACACATTATATCATGATGGGAAATGTGTAAAAATAAAATATGAATAAACATAAGAAACCAAAATGGTAAATTAAATGGTTATAAAGTATTTTAAAACTATGTAAAATATTTTCACCAAATTAAAACAAATAAAATTCATATTATATCACATTGGGAAGTACAAAAATTTGTAATAAAGTGGAAAACATATGAAAACCAATGGTATACAAAAAAAACAAATAATAAAGTTAATAAATCATACTATATCAAGATGGGAAGTATGATTATTTAATAAAATGGTTATAAACATAAACACAACTATAAAATAAGAATATAAAAGTGAAGTGTTTATGAATTAGGCATAAAACATACTAAATCAAGATGGGAAATGTGTCAATGATGTGTAAATCATAATGTAACACAAATTATCTCAAATTTGAACATGAAATTTTATTATTACTTGGTTATAGTATGAATTATTTATTGGAATATTCTATGAGGAGGGCTTCATCCTATCCAAGGTCTTATACTACAACTTGTAAAGGGAACACCAATGAGGTGGAGATAAGGTGGGAATAATTTTAAAGATGCTTTAAGATGGTATTTTTTTAGGAGATCCTAGTCCTATCCATGTTATTACACTAGAAATCACAAGAACTCAAATGAGGTTGCATGATAATAAGGGAATATTTTTTTGTGGTAATTTGTGAGGAGAGTTTGGTCCTATCCATGGTCTTACAATGAAACTCAAAAATGGAAACCCTAAGGGGAATGATCAATTAACAAAAAAATATTCCTCAAGGGAAAATATAAGGATTATTGTAATGAAAGAGGGAATTTAAAAATAATGAAATATGATTCTATGATAAACCCTTAGTAAATATGAGGAACACTAGGTAAGAAGGAGAGACACTATGAGTCTATTAACCATAATAATATAAAGTGTACCTACTCATAATAAACACAAAGCTATATAGGAACATAGATGAGATACTAAGATCAACTCATTAATATTATATGAACAAGAAAATTAAAATAAACCTAGCTTCGCATAACATGTTTTGCATTCCTCAAGACCTCTTATAGAGTGACTGGTCTATTATGAATATTGGGTGCTTGTGTGAGAAAGTAGGTAACACTTACAGATTTTTTTCCTATCCCAATCTAGTGGTCTACTTCCACCCAATGGACCTTAGCTCTATCATGAGGTAAATTATGGAGTTTAGCTTTGATTAGAAATAGGATATGTTTTAAAGAGATTAAATCACATATTTCAATATGATTAGACTTTTGAATTTTATGTTGCCTTTTGAATCATCACCTTTTATTTAAATGATTTAGATTTTAACTTTTTTATGGATTCTGTTATTCCTCCTCCATATGGATTTGGAATAAAAAACATGAGTGATAAAATTTAGACTTTGGTTTAAAGTATGCTAGATAACTAGACATATGACTAACTCAACAAATTAGGCTTACCTATGAACCAATTTGTAATCTCAAATTTCAACTATATGTATGATTAGTATGTGAAAGGAAGCTAAGGGAAAAAAGGAGATCCAAATAGATCAATGTATACTATTAGCACAATGAGAAGTCTTTTTGGCTAACTAATCACATGGTAAAGATATAATACTAAGGGAATCAGGGTTATATAACCAAGTCACAATAATAATTATATTTATTTAAGTGTAAAATATAATAAACAGTAATTATAAATAAAATAAAATAAACCATGAAAGAAGTGAAACCATAAACATAAGTTTTGAATTTATGAAAATAATGACAAGAATACATAATAAAAATCAAAATATAATGAAACCATGTAAAACACATAAAGTATAATATAATGGTCCATGCATAATAGGTAAGTGAAATCAAAATTGACTCATAGTCAAAGATATAAGTTATATAAATGGATCACAAGTCAAATCAAAATCATAAAATAGAATAATGTGAAATAACACCATGCCATGTTCATAAATACTAATATATTTGACCACAAATATTATCCATAACATATGAAATGTCTCTATGAAGCTGAATTCTATGCTAGTTAGAGTCTCATCAATCTTCATAGAAAGTTGTGTAAAGACTTCCTTCCATATCCTCTCAATTGCAAAGGTAGGTGTAGAAAAAAATGAATAATGATCATGTGGTATATCCTATGTGGGATAATTAATGTGAAGAATGGATGTTTCAATGTGAATGTTATCTATGGAGCTAGGAGGAGGTACAATCGATACAGAAGGGGGAGCCTTTTTGCATGGGTTACTTATAGGAGGAGGAATAAATGGTGTTGGTGTTAAATGTGGGACATCAAAAATATGTTGTTTGAGCAAATTAAATTGATTGATATTATGTGTATCACATTGAGGCCAAAGTAAATACGATTCCCCATATTTGGGGATATACTTTGGCGGTAGCTTAGGAGGAGGTATGGTCTTGCCTTTGGGTCAAGTAGTGAGTGGGTGTAATGTGTTGATGCACTACCTAAATTTTTAGTATTAAGTATAAAAATGGTTATTTGTCCCATGAAAGTAATAAATACATCTATTAGTATACTATGAGGGTCTACTATCTGAATGGGTAGAAGGAGAATCCTAGAGCTACTGATATAGGCGGTAATCTTTGGTCCAATGACTATCAACTATGGGAATATCATAATAAGGTTGATCAACCCATTGTGTGGGTAAGAGATCAAGATATGGTGAGGGAAGGAGGCCATCACCAAAGAATTTGGAGTGGTAGTTGAAAATATACTAGGATCATCGATAGGTAAGGCATGTTATGAAGTAGTTCTAAGTATAGTGGCTTGCATCTCTATATGAAGTAGACTATAAGGGTCATGATATTTATCAGAATAAAAATGTCATGTCATGGAATGATCCATGAGAGGATATAATATGACTAGAGGTGTACCATGTGAGTATTACATATCAACCCTATGAAAAATAGTGTAAAAACTAGTATTAGGTATTATAAAATAAGGAATTATAGAAGAAGATCAAAAATACTAAAATAAAGAAGAGAGATGTCAAGGAAATTCAAAATTTCTAGCTTGGATGAATCCAGTTAAGAATGGGTTGTATAAATCATAACCATCATCATAGTTAGGTGTATGAAATTTTATGGTACATGTAGGATTTATTTTCTCATCCAAGGAAGCATGGTGAATGGAGTGTTGATTTTTGGTTAAGGTAATAGGTATGTCATTGAAAGGTAACTAATGGGATTGACGTTAAAGAGAAGGAAGAATTTGGGTGATGATGTGAGGGGGTAGATTATTATTTTTTATATTTAGGCTTATCTCATACATATCATCATCATTAGAGTTTAAGAGGTTATGTGAAATATTCTCAATTAATTCAAGATGACCATTATAACCTCAAGTGGAGTTAACTAGATATTTGAAGTATTGAGATTCCTAAAATGGGACCCTAGGTAAGGGTTCAAGGGTGAGTATTTTAAAGACACAACATGATTGGAATTATTTTAAATTCCAATTATTTATGTTCCTTTGAATCTTTAAGATAGCTCCATTATGAGTAAATTTGACACATTGGCATGAAAATAAAGTTATTGCTCTCATATAATGAGTATAAGGTCAACTAAGTAAGATATTTTAATAAAGTGGAAAGTTAAATATCATTGGTTTCACATGGATGGTAATATGAGGAATGGTAATGGGAAGCCAAACATAACCTATAGGAAGCATTTGCCTTATGTCATAGCCTTGACATGTACTACATGTAGATTTGAGGTTGCATTCAAAATATTCAAATGTCTTAATAAAAACAAGGAAAGAAACATAAGTGCATAAAAATTCATCAATTAAAGCATGATTAACTTGTATATCACCTATTTGGGTGCTAATGAAAAAAGGAGGATCATCTATATGAATAAATATCTCATCTAGAATCATAGAAGAGATAGGGAACTTAAGTGAGAGGGAAGTGTACATTATTTCATCAACATGAACGGACATCTCTTCACATTGTTTAAGTATATTATCTTAAAATATAGATAATTTATATTCACATCCTATATTATAAGGATGAGGGATGTTCATTTTGAATAATAGTTTCATTAGTTAGTTTTTAATGTAGGATCATCAATCTGTTCTTGTAAATTTATACCTAAGTAGTCTAAGTGAATCAATAAGTCTTGTTTGTGAACGCCTAAAATCCATGATAAGATTATAAATACATGTAAAAGTATTATTAAGTCCATATATATCTTATTTAGTCTTAGTATAATGATAATAATTATTTCCAAATAACTAAGAGGTCTTAAATTGCAAGTCTAGGCTAAATTCAAGTTTCTCTCCAAAACCTCACATTTGAAAATTCAAATCTTGAAAAGAGACTTCTAAGCCTTGTATACTAAATGAAATGGTATAAACCTTATATAATGATCCTATAAGGTCATAAACATGTTTTATAAATCATTCCTACCTTGGTAAGTTTAAATACACCTCATTATCCTATTTTAAAGGAAACACCCACGTTGGAAGGGGATAGAGAAGCAAGTTTGTTGAGGATAAAGGTTAAAAGAGAGATTATTGGCCTATTATAAGATAATATTAAGATATATATGTCTATTTATTCATGATATAATTCAAAATTCAAGATAAGGAGGATGGAAAACTATAAATTTTAGGCTTTAGGAGCCATTTTGTAGCATTCAAGAACATGTCTCAAGAATAATTCTTAAGATGTTAGGGAGAATCAAGACTTTAGGAGGATATTGTACATATTAAGATACATATATATGTATTTATAATATTTTTTGGATAAATATATAATATTTTAATACATTTTAAAGTGTTCTTTTAGCTTGTAAGTATTGTCTTTGTATTGTCCATGAAGAACAATGTATGAACATAAACTATTTATTATATATACTTATCATGAATCAATAAAAGAGTGAGTTTTTTGTGTGTAATATCTATTATTTATTATTTTTTTAATATTTATTGAGTAAATAATGATCTCAGATGCCCTTAGGCCATTAAAAAGGTATTTTACATGTTTGGTGTAGGTCTACATTAAAAATAGTGCAGTGACAATCATAATCTATGAAGATTCATCAATAGTGGAGGTTGTTTGTAACAATGAATGTTATGAAAGTGAATATTTAAGGTTTATTAAATACAAAGTATTTTTATTGTCATTTAATATTATTGATATCATTATGGAGACCTTATAGTCTATGTATATTGAGAAGACTATACTAGTCAAGATAAAAGAGAGTGTTTACATAGTTTGGGAATCTAATTAAGACTCAATTGAAATTGGAGGTATTTTAGGGGTTTGGGAAAAAACCTATAGATTTTATTATAATATTATAATTTTTATAAAATTAAAATGAATCTAATTAGAATGATCTCAGCCTGTATTATGTGCTGAAACCCTAAAGTAGTGAAAACTATGTATATCTTTGATCATAACCTACCAAAGTGATTTAAATTAATAATGGAGTTAGTAGTGAGAGAATTTTTACTATTATAATATTTTATATATTTATTTTAAGAGTTGTGATAGATAAAACCTAGTTGTAAGGATTGTATACCTTGTTATAGCCTGTCAAAAAGCTTATAATTCTATATATACAGTCTAGAAAATATTAAAAGTGATAAAATATTATTATTTATCAAGTTATATTAAAGTGGATTGGGATAAATAAAATTTAATAAAGTTAAATTAATACATATAAATGTTTAGATAGTCTTGGAGTGATTAAAAACTATAAAATCCTCACATAATCAAGAATTAAGAAACCAAAATTCTATAAAGATGCTTTTTGGGAGTCTATAAGAATGAATCATGGTTAAATAGATTTTTGAAAAGTTGTGGATAAGTTTTAAAGACCTATTTTATGACTTATAAATTAATTAACAATTTTAAAATTAATTTTAGCCCTTTTGGAGAGCTGTCAGCCTATTTATGCATGTCATAGATCTAGAGCTAGGGTTTAAATAGGGAATGCCAAATATAAAGAGTTTTACCAAATTAAAATACATAAAAATTTTATATCATATGTATTTTGTTATTATTAATAGGATTAAATAAATTTTTATGTGGTTTAGAATGGTATTATATGGTTTCCAACACTATAGGTGTGTTTAGGCCTCAACAAGGCCTAATTGGTGAATGGAAATTTAAAGAAAGAGGGTGAGCCTAAGGAGTTAAGAAATAAAACTTGTTATGTAGTTGTATGAGTATGATGGGTATCTAAATTTGTGTTTATGTTATTATGATCATGTGTATATTATTCAATACTAGGATATTAGTATGTTTAGAGGGTTACAAGAAAAACTAGTCTTAAGTTTAAAAAGAGGTGTATGTAAGGGGTTGGAGGGTGATGGAAGTTTGGAGAAGAGTTTGAATAGGTATGTTATGATAATAATGGAAAATATATGGTTTGTATATGTGCATGAATCACTAATGAATATTTGAAGTTGTTGAGCCCTGAGTAACTTGAAGGTAAAGAGCTAGTAAAGAGAGAGTTTAAGAAAAAACTAATAAGTATGACTATTAAAATAGATAGTTACTGTTCAAAGATAAAAAACCATGTAAAAAGGAAAATGATACCTTAAATTCAGATGTTGAAAAAAATTTAACATTATATTGATATTTTTTATATACATTATGATGGAAAGATTTTACATTATGAATGTGTTTTTATAAGAAGGTCGATCAATATACTTGACTAGTAGAATCTTGTTATCAATTATGGTATTAGAGATTAGATGATATTGGGAATTTATTATTTTGATAAAATTATATTGATAATATTGTATTGATAATGTTTTAATGGTATAATTTTAGGGACTGAAAAAAGAAGTTAGTTAGGTAGTCTAAAAGCCAAGTGAGGCTTAAGAACAGAAAAGAGCTACTGAAGCTCAAAGGGAAGATCAAAGTGTTTACTAAAATATATTGATCCAAGGAGAAAATATTATATAAAATATGGATCAAGTTGAAATAAATTTTTTTGAGAGAATAGAGGTGGTGAAAATATTGATTAGAGAAATGCCTAAGGCAAAGGACTAGCTAAAGAAGCAAAGAGAAAGGGAAATGAGAAGGAAGTAGAGAGAGGAAGACTTCCAAAGGAAAAAAAAAAGAGATAAATAATAGGATATGACTGATAAATTTAATGATAGAAATCATTAAGAACCCATATAATGGATGGGTGATGAAGAAAGGGATAAAATTGCTAGTCAAGTTATTAGCAAGGAAAAGAGAATAAACAAGTTTCTATGCAAGCAAATTAAGGAAGATATAAAAAATATAAATATGAAAATGAATATTGAATAAGATAATCTAGGGTGAAATTGGCCTCAAATTTTTATATTTGAATTTAATTTTGATGTTGTGAGTGCAGGTAAATAAGTGGTAGAGGAACATGAATTCCTTGAGTCAATGGATAGACTCATGAGTAAAGAAGATTATGGAGAGAAGTATAAATGCATAACATTGACCCTTTAATAAGATATCCTGAAGGAGATATAAAAACTTGAAAAAAAAAGTGATGAATAATTTGTAATTGAGCAACCAAATAAGTTGTTTTTCTATGAAAGTAAAGAATAATAATTATAAAAAATAATAACCTTGGAGCATGCCATAAATGATGGAAAAGAGGACAATATTTATCCTAAAATAGATATTAAATAAGTTAAAAAATTGGTTGAGGTCATTGTGTCTCAAAATGATGAAATTTATATTGTGTGGAGAGAGACCTCAAAGTCTCAATGTTTTGTCTCTAATTTTGCTTTAGATTATGTATATACACTTTTGATTGAGAAAGAGGTAAAGTACATAGAGAAAAGATCTATTATAAGAGATAAAGAAAAGAGAATAGAAGTTT